>APFE031617252.1:6469-57091 GCA_000404065.3 Pinus taeda | reverse complement strand
TGTGTGTGTGTGTGTGTATTATAACATTAAAAGGAACATAATGAAAAATCATGCTGGTAGTCCCAGTTTTGGGATCCAAGGGAAAATCTCTATGTATATGTGTTTTATGTGTTATGCTCTCACATTGTTTATTTTCTGTGTTTTAGAATTCATATGTAGGTAATTTCTGTACAGGGTTAATACCTATAGTAAATTCAAAGATAAACAATGATACATAGATACACAGGTAATTCTTCAAAATAGCCTTTATTATGCTTAGATATTCAATTACACTCCTTTCTAACCCTTTGCACACAACTACAGGAGCCCACACACTCAGTTGTGGACTTACCAATGTCTCCACACACACAACTACAAGAGCCTCCCCTTTCGCCCAAGTATGGAAGACGCATAACATACCCAAAACTTTCCCTTCTATGCTCTTCGTTACTTCTATCTCCCCTATGAATCTTTTATGAATCCTTTTTATATGATTCTTCATTACAATACCATGGTTTGTGAACCATGGGCGGGTCGTAAAACTGCTTGACTCTTAACAAACTAAGGGGATTTGACCTTCTAAAAGCCCCTTTGGCTCCTATCAACCTACGCTACTCATGCTCCGCTCCTCAAACTGCAAAGACTTTACAATGTTTAAAAAAACATTACAAAATTTGACCCTATGGGACCCCATCCCAACATGCATATAAAACCTCATACTAGGAAAGTTCATCATTCATAGATGTTAAAAAGAGAAGGGCATCAAAGAGAGAGAAAATGGGTCTTCACAGTAGAGATATATTATGAGGAGCTTGATATGCAATATCATGTAGCATCACAAGAAAGACAAAAATAATTTTCACTTCTTGCAAAAAAATCTACATTCAAGTACTGATATTTAACAAAGAAAAATACAATATTATCCATGTACAAAGATATCCACCATTAACAATTTTAAGTGTATATATTGTAGTCATGCTAAGAAGGAAAGAGGACCCATTTCTAAACCATATCAGGCCTTTGTATTTGACGGATTAGGGACAACAAAATTTACTCAATATTGTCTCATAACATGATCCATATCTTCTTTCAACAATATTTCCCACCTTAATGCATCAATGTTCAGGTTCATGTTTGGGTACAACACAATATCCTATTGGATGCCATATATAGGTTTCTAAACTTCAGTTAGGAAACCACTTGAGTAACAAAAATGTTACAAATATTATAACTCGTCTCTGTGTAAAACCATGCAGAAAGCATTTTCTCATAACACTTGACACTGCCATTTTCTCTACTACCAAGCTCAAACTTTTTTAGCAGACTCTATTCCATAAACAAAATTACAAAATTTGAGCTTTGGATGTAAGAGGCTAGCTTTATTTTCCAGTGACATCAATATGGAAGAATGAGCAAATGGATACACTTTTGATTATGATCTCCATCTTTGGCTTCTTCAAGCCTTCATAATAGTCAAACAATTTTATGTGAAATAACCTTTCCAAATCTCACAAACAAATGTCCATCATAAGTGCTACTTTTGCTTCCTATAACATCTTTGTTATTTCCTTCCACCTACTCATCTAGCCATCTCTTGTAGTTGTTGGCGGTTTGTTGGTTTACTTGGATACCTAGAGCTTTTTTGGAAGCTGGTACTAAAGACTACAAAACTATGGTAACCTCATGCATGGTGGGATGGTTAGAAGGTTGTATCTTTGTGCAAAGCAGCGCAAGTTGGAATATCTTTCTTACAACCTGAATGGAGTTCGGATTTTCCACAGTGGTCATATTTTGTTGTCAATTTTGTTGTCATTACAACCTGTTGGGATGGGGTCCCCTAGGGTCAATTTTGGGGAAAAAGCCGAAGTTTTGGTGTACAAAATTTAAAGTCTCTGAAAGTTGTGGTCGCCGAGTGTGTAGATAGTTAAAGTGTCATAAAGGGTTTTACCGTTCTTTTATATAAGTTGAGTCAGCTTTTTAATATCTACCCATGGTCCACGACAGGTGCGTCTTAGGATGTCTAAGAGAGGAGAGAGAATATGAAGATGAATGTAATGGGTCAGTAGAAGAAAGATCATAGAAGTCTTAGAGTAGAAGAAAGGCTCTGTAGTTATGTGCGCAGAGGCCTAGGTCCTCTCGTTTATTTATATTTTTATTAATTTACAATACCTCTTTTATAAATATGGTATTTGGCCCATAGGATTCACTTAAATAAAACCTCTTTTTTTAGCCTTCTTAAATAGAAAGAGGTTTATGGACTAAATATAAAAAGAGGTTTTATTTATTTACCATACCTCTAGTTTATTAATATTTTTATTTATTTACCATACCTTTGGAGTAAGTATAAAAAGAGGTTTTATTTATTTACCATACCTCCACTTTATTTTTATTTTCATTTCTTTACATCCTTACCATTGATCAAAACTAGATTTGAAAACAGGGAGCTATTCATAGAAGAAATCAGGGCGATTGGGACCAAATACAACCTCTAAAACCACCTCCCAAAGAAGAAAATCGGGTGATTGTAATGGAATATAACCTTTGAAACTAGGCGAATCAGGTCAAATGAGCATTTTCATAGTTTATCTGCCCCTTTTTATTTGGGATAAAATGAAAAAAATAACTAATTTTTAAATAAAAGTTGGGCTAAATATATGAAATGGGTGTTTTATAAAAATTTCACCCCTCTAAAATGAAAAACCACTTAAATTTCGCCCTTGGGCTAAAATTCGCACCTATAATTTACCATGATCCGAACCTGCAGACATTGAACACAGAGGCAAGGGAGCTCCAATGCCAATATGACGAGGTCAGGGCGAATGCACACTCCTTAGCACTAGCACAATGCCTTGCCAAGTTATAGGAGGGAAAACTGCTACTGGCACAGGTAGAGGACAAGCAGAAGAAGGAGGCCTTGCTAAAGTCCAAGTTTCAGCCTTGGTTGGAGAAGGCTTATCATGTCATGGTGTCCATTCAGGATAAGCTTAAAAGACTGTAGTAGACATAGCAAATGATGAGGTTGGCAGTAGAAATAATATCCACTGAGAAATTGATCGAGGAAGTTAAACAGGCAGCAGTAGAGAGCATTGTTGAAGTTGCAGTAATCAGGTTGGAGCTAGGGGGTCTTCACAATAAGATCGCAGCACCAGTAGAGTGACTTGAGGGCGAGTCATGATCTTTGTTGTTGAGGCCTATTGGGATGGGGTCCCTTGGGTTAGTTTGGGGTTAAGATAACCCAAGTTTTGCTATAGTTTTTGTAAATAATGTAAAGTCTTCACGATTTATGGATACAGAGTGCATAGATGAATAGCAGTCAAAAGGGATTAGACCATTGTTTTATGTAAAGTTTTGAGTCCATTTTAAGATTCACCCATGGTCCATAGACCATGGAATTGCATGAAAAGTCTATAAATAGTGATCCTAGCAAAAGGACAAGTAGATTTAGACTTAGACTTGGAAGAGAAAGACAGAGAAGAGAATTGGGTCGATTGAAGAGTCTAGGATAGGATCTAGGGAAGGAAGGCTCTGCTTCATGTGCTTGGATAAGGGAAGAAAGGCTTCGTAGCCGAGTGTGTAGAGGGTTAGGTAGAGTCTGCAACTAATTTCGTGGACCCATGCAGCTATGTGCGTAGGGAAAATTGAGTATGTAACCTTGAATTGAAGACCAATAAAAACTATTTTTTGAAGAATTCCTGAGTATTCTGTTTATCTCTGTTAATGTTATATGTTGCGGATGAATGATTTGTTTTATGAAATACTAATTGAATATTATGTGATTCTCTTTAATAAGTCCTAATAATGTATGCAATGCATGTTTAAATACTTTTGCGAAGGCTCTGGTGATTTCTATTATGTTTACTAATGACTTAAGTAAATCTGTGTGAACACTAGTTTAGGACTGCTCCCTGATGCGCGTAAGTACGAAAATTGACTGTTAGAGGTCCACAAGGGCTAATCGTAGACCTTCATGAAGGTATAAGTTTTGTTTTCATGGAGATGTAACAACATGCCCTAAGAGTTTATCGATTTGTGCGAAGGCAGATCTAAGGAGCTGAGAAACATCACAGTGGTCTTTGGATGCAGAAACTTGGTTCTTGCATCCCCCCATACTTCTTCAGGTGAGGATGTAGCCTGTGCTACGCGAGTTGTTTCTGAAAGGGCTAGTAGTGTAGGGTTTTGTTGGTTTGCACAGCTAAATCTAAACTTGGGTCAGGATCCCCTAAGCCAACAATGACTATGGTGGTTGGGAGTTCAACATTCCAAGCACAAGAAGAAGAGTCAAGGAGAAAAGTGTGGCATAAATCTTATAGCCATCTCAGAGGTAGTAGATGGAATCAAAGCCTTCATCGTACCCTATCCAATAAAAATTTCTCTAGAAGAGCTTCCTAATGATATGCGGAAGTCAAAACATGGACTCCTGGATCAAAAGTTATGGTCTGTCGAAGTCAAGGGATTTGAAGCCTTAAGAAGGATGAAATATCATAGTGGGCATCATATTGGATATTGGAACACCGGATATCATCACATCAGAGTATCAGAGCATTGAAATATTGGGACATTGAAGTATTGGACATGGAATATCAGATCTGGCAGCATATCAGATATCAAAATATTAGAACTTTTTAGGAGAGGAACCTTTAGAAGTTACGATATCCAATAATGTCGATTGTGGTAAAAATCCTTGACAAATTTCAATGAAAATTAACAAACGATCTTACTGCAAAACCAAGGTTTGATAGGCCCTCTTCTCTATCCTATGGAAGGACACATGAAGGTATGAGATTGGCTCCGAAAAGTTATAGTGAAAATTGATGTCAACATGACATGGCAGTATGACAGGACACATGGCAAGAATATTCAACATTATTAAGTGGCCTAATGGGCCAAATTTTGGTGACATGTGTCACCACTAAGGAGTCTCAATGTGAAATAATGACATCATATCGAAGGATGAAGACCTTGTAACTTTAGTGAAAATGGTTTTTGGAATAGTTACGATGGAAGGGGCTTTCGATATTAGGTTGGAACTTGGTCATTAGAATTCAAAGGACCAAGGGCACAAAGCAACTAACAAAGGGAGCCAAGGATATCAGGACTGAGAAATATCGTAATGTTTCAATTGTGAAATTACGATACTGAGGTGCTCCAATACAGTGTTAATCCCTTCTCACATCTCTTGGTCCTATGAGAAAGAATTTTCCAAAGGAGTTGAAGGAAAAGCGAGCCAAGGATATCGAGTAGTAAAATATCATAACGTTCCACCTTTTTAAAGTTACGATATGGAAATTTTTTGATCAAGTAGTACAGTGAGTTAAAGGATGTATGGGTCGACATCTATAGAAGTAAATTCAAAATCGGGGGAGTTGATCATTGAAATGGGCTAAACCTACAGAAAACTTTGTAACAAGGAATTGAGGACGATATTTCTAGTAGAGATGAATTTGGGTAAATGAAGGAAGCAATCGACTGCTTCACATACATAACTGGTTGTGTTAAATGAAAATCAGAGTAGTCATCTCGGTGAATTGTCAAGTTATGTGAAGCGATAAATGAGAATAGGGCTCTTGGAGGAGAGTTCAGGTCGCCTGAGAATTAATTTCTCAACATATAACTCTACACAGTCAGATGATAAATAAATACAAGGTCTATCTAGGATTTGGTACTATGACAGGAAAACAATAGGAGACGCAACAATGGAAAGGAAAGCCATGTTGAAGTACATTTGGGCAGCTAAATCACAGACAACAAAGATGCCTTGAGTTGTGTGCCTCAGTGAAACAAAACCATCACCTGCAATTGAGGAGAAGGGGTGTTTATCAGATTGTTGAAGTGTTGAGAAGTGAGAGGTGCGCGTAGAGACAAAGAGGCCTAAGCACCAAGGAGCGCACTTAGTGATATAGTAGCAAGTGTAGTGGGTGTGATGTGTGGAGAATAGTGAGGTTAGTTTTGAATAAAAATTAGTAGAGAGCCCTTGAAAGATGTTACAAATCCATTTGGGCACATCAACCCAAACCTACAAATTAGTACTATTAGGGCCCATCAAACTCTAACTCAGCTGTTACATGCCCTAAAGAATTCAACCATCATAATACCTAGCTTCCGAAGAAGTTTCATAACCAAAATCATCTAGAAACTGCCTTTAAGAAGATCAACGAAGGTAGGCCTTCATTAGGGTGCACTCCAATGCAAACCATACACTGATAGCGTGTTATGCAGCGCACTTGATCCCTCTTTGACCTGCGTTGGGTGAATTTGAGCGAATTTCCATGAGGATTTGAAAGATTCCTTATCCATTGGATGCCTTTATAAGTTTCTCAAACTTATCTACTCCTTTGAGCTTGTATTTGGATGAGGAAGGGAGTTAAGGAGCATAAATCCCTTATCCCTTCCTCCATGGAACTAAATTCTAAGTTTTGGAGCGCATTCATTATCACCATTTATGACATAAATTCCTTCATTCACCTATAAAAAGACCACTCATCTAAGTGATCAGGGGCTGGAAATTATTGAATTATAGGGAGATGTTGTTAATATGAGACTTGAGTTGATTTCAAGTATTATAATGATGTCAAAATGTCTTTCTTGTTATGAGGAGAGGATGGGATTGCACTGGAGGAGTGACGATGAATCGAGCAATGGGTTGTAACTCTTCCTTTTACTAATAAAGTGTTCAAAGCTTTTTCCATATGCTTGTGTTATTCATTTATGCTTTCATATGTGTATCATGTACTTGATTCCATACTATGTTTAATCAACGGATCATTATCATATGCTTTGGTTGGTTGTTGTCTTCTGTCTATGTGCAGGTACTCTTTAAGCGGATTAAGTACAGAGAGGAGTGACAGAGTTGGTCAAGGGAGATAAGAAACAAGCAAAATTTGTAGGTAGGCTTCTTTTCCTCTTATTTTATCTATTGGTCATAGGAAAAGTAGAGAATGCTTTGCACTGTTGTTATAGACTTAGCTACTAGTCTAGGGGTTTAAGCGTTTATCCGTAGATACTAAAACTTCCCAAAACAAATTGGAGACTCCATTGGGGAGTGATTATCCATCTTAGTAGCTTATCAGCCTCTTAAGACATTTCTACATACTGTACTTGTGGTCGTTCATTGAATTTCAGTCTTCTTTCATTGAAAATTGGGCCAAACCTGTGCCAAATTGTCTTCAAATTTGCTTATTGTCACTAGCGTAGCCCAATGAAGGACACAGTGTGCTACAATGCACTTCCTACATAGGTACATTGCACTTCAGTGCATTGTCTCTCATTGTTGCCTATGTTGATCCACTAAGGGTCAGTTTCCCATCTAGGAACTGAAGTTTTTGAGCCAATTTTCTCCTGTTTGAATGATTTATGAATGTCAATGATGTCTTGTCTCTGAGAATAGTGTTTCATCTCCTTACCTGGCCCTACTTAGACTAGGATTGATAAATGTTTATTATGTAATTACTTTATCATTTTCAATCTATAGTCGAAAGTTAGTTTTTGATTGGTTGATCTTTAGCGAAAGAAAGTGTCGTAAAATTGTCTTTTCCTTCGAAAATTGAATTGTTTTCAAATCTTCATTCATGAAAGATAGATTAATTAATGTGTGAAAATGATTAGTATTTTCGTTGAAAGTGTTGTAATTCCTCATTTATTTGAAAACAAAAGTGTCGTAAAGTCTTCCTTTCCTTGAAAAGAAACTATCGCAAAATCATTTTTTTTATGAAAAGAGACTTTTGATCGATTGTGCATATTTCCTTTTTGTTCATTCACATTAAGGGAAATTGAAAAGAAATACATGCATATTGCATTGAAAAAGTTTGTGTGTGTTGATAAGGAATAGTGTAGGGAATTTGCATTTAGATTGTGCTCTTTGCTCTTTGATCAAAAGAAATCTGACTGCTTTATCCCTAAGTAACTAGGATTTTCATCATTAAATTGAATGGAAAGAATGCTTATCATGATAGTTGAATTCCTAGGAATTTCATAATACATCACATGGTGAACTTGAAAGGAAAATTCCTAAGCAAGGTCAAATTAAAATAAACATCAATTTACCTAATGGAGCATTGATATCAATGCAAACATTGGTGGTTCTAGGCTAGAGACGTGTTTTGACATCGTAAAACAAAGTAGTTGTCACTAACTTGTCTGCAATACATCCCGACTGTGGTACCTCATTACACGTATGTGAGTATATCGTAGCTCATCCACGTACCTTCGGGTATATAGGGCGGTGTTACAGTACGTAAAGTATATGGGAATGCTCTCACTGTGTGGTTTTGCATTAGATAGTGCTTATACGGACTGGGCCTCCACGTACCTTCAGGTATATATGGGAGGAAAACTCTAGGTTGCTATCCATCCTTAAGTAACCAAGTCGTCCACCTTGTAAATTGTGATACATCAAACACATCATTCGGGGAGATTGCCTGCTCGTACTTCTTGGTTCGTCAAGAGGTATTCTACAGTTCACAATTGCTTGGTATACCTTTTGCCTAGTATACCCCTTTTTGTTTATTTCTTTTTTGATAATAAAATTAATCAGCAATCATGGAGGAACATCAACCCCTACCCTGTCATTCGAAAGAACAGTGAGCAAACCACCTTTGCCTCCCGAAGCGACACCAATTCAGGCAAAGCGATCTCACTTAATTGAGTCTAGTACATCAAGAACTCCTAGTTCTTCATATGAGTTACCTTAATCATCTATTTCAATAAGTACAGAGACTCCAGTTACTCCAACTATTTCTGGTACATCCATTCCTGAAGAAAAAGTTTCACAATTAACTAAGGGCATTAACATTGATCCTAGTGAAACAGTAACCAAAGTTGTTCAACCACAAGTTGATCCTCAACTTGAGATTGTTCAACAATAAAGTACTTCTGAATTTGAATTAGTTCAACCAGAAGTTAATCCAGAAACAATCCCAGTTTAAATAGAATTTACATCTGAACCTGAAGTTGTTCAGGAACCTCTTACTGAAATTGTTGTTCATTTACCGGAACATTTGGACTTCGAAGTTGAACATTCAAAAGTTGTTACTTTGTTGGTTACCCCTCAGACATTAGTAACTATTGAAACTTCAACTTCACCCACACCAGAAATCTTTTACGAACCTGACGCTGAAGTTCTTCCACCAGGTTTGATTGCCATAGAGGAGGAATTGGAAGAACAATCCACACCTAGAACCCCGTTTAACTTTGGAACTGGGCTTTATCTTTGCCCAAATACTCCTGATTTCTTTGCTTCATTTGATCTTTCTTCTTTTCAAGTACCCATAGAATATTTAGGACAACTTTTGGGCTAGTTAACTATGGCTAAGCAACCGTTAACATCTCAGACTGTATCATCTGATGCAGCTATAGAAAATTCATCTGTTGTCACTTCTTCGATGTTTCCTACTGCACCTGAGTCACACCTATATGGTGAATCGTCAATCCCGATTGGTTACCAATCATTATCTGGAACCCACTCAGGGGTTGCTTCTACAACATGGTCATCACCCATGTCCTCAACTGGAATTTTACTTGGTTCTTCTCTAATGGGAACTCAACAGTTTGATCCTGCATATCAGTATCAAGCTGGGCAATCCGGTCAACCAAGACCTATGTATCCATTAAATATTGGATTTCCACCATATGGAGAGCAATATTCTTATTCACCGTATCCTCCTTATTCCGGGGGAATACCATATGGTAATATCCCACAGTATTCAAGTCAACCTGGAATTAGATTTTGTCAATGGCAACCAACAATGCCAGTTCAACCAAGGCTTGTGTATCCAACACAACCAATGCAAACCGTGTCAGCTATTCCTACTACACCTGTTGTTACTATTGTACCACAGTCACAAGTTCAAACTGTTGTATCACAACCTGTTCAAATTGATCCTTCTACCTTGCAATCACAAGTTTCAATTCAAGAAGTTCAAATTCCTCAATTTGTTGTACAACAACCACTTGTTTTTGGAGTTCAGCAACAACCTCAGGTTAGTGTACCCTTATCTGGATTAACCCAGGCTTACATTGGTATAGTTTATTCATAATCTGGCCAACCTATTATTGTCGAACAACAACAATCATTGAATCCACAACAGTTATACCAACAACAACAACAATTGATTCAACAACCATGGAAGCCTCAATTTCAATAACGCCAATTCCAGCAGTACCAACCTCAGTTTGGACCTGCTTCACAGGCTCAACCTGGTTTTGGTCAATCTCAAGCTTACCAAGGTCAAGGTCAACAAGGCTTTGCAGGTTATGGACAACCACTTATTCAACTTGGTTATCAACAACCACCTTACACTGGTTTTATTCAACAACCATACCAAGGTTACCAAATGCAGATGCCCTATGTCGGTAGAAGACCTATTTCCCAAGAAATTCCATCATATCTTGGGTATGCTCAACCTGACTTGAATCGACAATTTCCATTTGTAGCAACTTTAGAATTACTAGATTTAAATCGGCTTACTAATGATCAATTCTTATATGTACCTTGGTGGCCAGTAATTCCACATAAGTTACCATCTGACATTCCAAAGTTTAACAGAAATCCTAGAGAATACCCATCAAATCATGTCATGACCTTTCATTTGTGGTGTTCATCTAACTCCTTAAATGACCATTCAGTCAAACTTCATCTTTTCCAAATAACACTTATTGGTCCAGCTGCTAAATGGTACATTGAGTTACCAAGAGATTCTTTCAATAACTTCACCACTTTAGCCACTACCTTTTTTACCCACTTCCAGTTACGTATCAGATATGAGACTAGAATGGAACTCCTAACCAACTTTAAACAGACTATTGCTACCCAAATATCAAATCACATTCATGAGTGGCGGCGTTGTCGTTGAATGGTTAAGACATATGTTCCCAATCAGCTTTTAGCTGAGTGGTTCATAAAATATTTATTGCCATCAATCACCAAGGATGTGGCAAAAGGTGGAGTCGTCACATTTCTCAAGCCCAATACTTGGATTTAATTTACACACAATCTGACATGCTTTAAGATAAAATTCCCAATGCACCTCAACTAGCCTTCATTGTTCCACCTCCTCTGCAATCGAGTAAGGACTCTCATGTCGACAAAGGTGTGATCAGTTCTTCAAGCACACAATTAGCAGGAACACCATCTCTTCAAACTCTTGTTGTTTACAATCAAACTACAAATGCATCAGAAAATACTCTTGCCTCTGAGATTAATGTCATGTCATTTGACAAAGGCAAAAATCCAAAGCAACCAGCAGGTAAGAAAAAGGGAAGAACAAAAAGAAACAAGAAAATTCCCCTCCAGAGAAATCATCTAATTCATCTACCATGGCAAGGAAATCTCGTTGTCCATGTCTGATATGTAATGACGAGCATTATACAAGAGATTTTCCACATCGCTTTGAGGTCTCTAAACTTTTAAAGACTTTGAACACATCGGTAGTGTTGACAGATCTGTTTCCAATCCCGAAAAAACATTTGGTTGCAACAGACCATGCTTCCACATCCCAAGTACTCATATTATCCATCACAAAGCCTCAAAATGATGTTTTGGTGTCAACAAGAAACAAATATTATGGAAATCCATCGTCGTCGAATAATCAGGCCACTGATCAACCTAATCCTTTGACCTCGACTTCAGCTAAAGTTGTTCCACCTATTGTACCTGAATTGACAATAAATCCACCGAAGGGAGTTGTACACAAATCGACATTCAACCCTCAGGCTCGAGCAACTCAAAACTATAGCATAGTAGAAGATCTTGCTCAATCACCTTCAGCGATGTCGACATTTGAAGTGTTGCAAAACTATCCCTCCCAGAAAAAGGCTTTACTATCAGCAATAGGCAGAATAGATCCTATGGACTCAAATCTTGTAGTCTTTAACCATGCGGGTTATTCACCACAATTACCAGCACAATTAGCTTTCCTAATCCAAGTAAAAGCTCTCAATAAGAATATTCACCAAACTATTATTGACAAGGGGGCATCTACTTGCATTATGTCCATGAGCTACTAGAAAACACTTGGTTCACCGTCATTGTCACGATCACCAACCACGTTGAAAACTTTTTATGGAAGAACATATACTCCATGTGGGATTTTGAGTAACATGAAAATCGAACTACGGGGCAAAACGGTTATTGTTGAAGTTGAGGTAGTTGACAGGCCCCTCGATTACAACATTTTACTAGGACAACCTTGGGTATATGCTATGGCTACTATGGTTTCCATGTATTTTCATACTTTTTCATTCCCTTTTAAGGGTGGAATCACAGTCATTGATCAGCTAGCCTTCTTTGCCAATAGTTCACAGGCTATGAGAAGCATTTTTTTGGTACATTGACCCCCGCTGTCACTTCAAAGTGTTGGGGTAGGTCTCTTTAAAGATCCTTCCCTAATGGGTACTTTTACCCTCCTGTCACCATCTGATTTGACAGAAGTGGCAAGAGTAGAAACCTGCAACATGATTTCCTCAACCTCATCTGATTTATGGAGGATTTCCAACCAATTTGAAGTTGACAGTAATCTTGAGGTATTACCATTAAGCCCCATTGAATTATCATAGCAATCAATCTTTCAGGCTTGTGGGGAAAACCAAATCCACACTCAACTTTTGTATGGGTAGATAGATCATTATAATATGGTACCTCTTTGGATCCTTTTTCACGTATACATTCTATGGATGAAGGAATCATCCAGTCAATGATGATAGGAGAGGAACCCTGGGGAGATTATCATCATCATTCCAATCTTCCAAACGACAATGAAGATTATTCAAACAAGTTAAAACACCCATCAATTGTTGAGTTTTTGTCGAATTCTGTTAGAGTAGAAACTTTAGATTCTGAGCATAATTTGTCCAACATAGAAGAAACAATTTCTATAAACATTTCAACCAAGCCTAATATTGTAGAGAACATTCATGTCAGAAAATCCTGTTCTCCATTGGAACTTGATAATTATCGTGCTCTATTTCGTGAATTTAGAGATATTTGTGCATGGTATTACGAAGAGATGTCAGGAATTGACTCAAGCATTTTTGAGCATGAGATTAAAATGTACCCTTATGTAAAACTAGTACGACAGCCGCTTTGACCTATTCATCCTAAGAAAGTCGTTTCCATTAAAGTAGAGGTTGAAAAACTTTTGTGTGCTAGCTTCATTTTCGTTGTACCTCTTACCAACTAGGTATCTAACATTGTTCCAGTAATGAAAAACAAGGGAAAATTCGACTACTCATCAATTATATGGATGTAAATCAAGCATGTCCAAAAGACAATTATCCTACACCCTTTATTGACCAGATTATTGATGAATGTGCGGGATGTGAAATCTTTTCGTTCATGGATGGATTTTCTGGCTACAAACTAATCAATATCCGCCCACAGGACCAATCTAAAACATCTTTTATTTGTTCTTGGGGCACATTCGCCTATCGAAAGTTACCTTTTGGTTTGAAGAATGCAGGAGCTACATTTCATATGGAAATGAATTATGCCTTCCATGACATCAAGCACATTGTTCAACCTTATCTTGATGATTTACCTGCTTATTCATGAAAGCGGTTTGATCACCTGCAACATTTGAAGAAATATTTTTACAGTGTCGACACTACAAGATAAGACTCAATCCACACAAGTGCGTGTTTTTTGTTGGCTCTGGTCAATTACTTGGATTTTTAGTCTCAAAATATGGAATTTGACTTGATCCAATGAAGGTTCAAGAAATCCTTGACTTGCCTCCACCTTCAAACCTATTATATTTATAGAGACTTCAAGGGAAGGAAAACTTTCTGAGGAGGCTCATTCAAAACTATGTTGAGTTGGCTAAAGGTTTTACACATCTATTGAAGAAAGAGGTACCCTTACATTGGGATCAGGTTGTGCAAGCTTCCTTTGATGCTCTTAAAGATTCCCTTATTAGAGCATCATTAATGTATGCCCCAAACTATCAAAAAGACTATTACCTGTATCTCGTCGTTGGAGATACAACCATTGGTATGGTTTTAGTCCAAGAAGAAAGTGGGATTGAACATCCTATTTATTACTTGATTCACAATCTCAACGATACACAAAGTAATTATTCCTATGTTGAAAAGTTAGCTTTGGCAACCGTTCAAGCTGTACAAATATTTTGTCAATACATCCTCCTTCGTAAGACTACCATTATATCGGATTGCAACCCTATGACATACATTCTGTCACGTTAATTGCTAGGGGGAAAATATTCAAAATGGATAGTAATTTTGCAGGAGTTTGATTTAAAATTCATCAAGTCTAAATTAAAGAAATCTCTTGTCTTCACCGAGTTACTTTGTGATCTTCCCTCATCCTCCAATGATTTAACATCAGAAGCATCAATCTTGGATGAGTCTCTGTTTCTTATCTCATCTAGTGATCCATGGTATGGAGATATACTAGTCTATCTCCAGACCCAAGCTTTTTGGCCTAATGCCTCTCGCTCTGAACAGCGAGGTACTCGATACCAAGCCAAAGATTATCTAATCATTGGTGATACACTTTATCGTCTTGGTGTTGATACAATTTTAAGTAGGTGTCTCACTCATGAGGAAGATGAAAAAGCTTTGAATGAATGTCATTTAGGTGCTTGTGGGGGGCTTTTATCTAGTTATGCTACCGCCCAGAGAATTCTCTGTGTTGGTTACTTCTAGCCAACTATATTCAAAGATTACATTATTGTTGTCAGAAGTTGCCATGCTTGCTAGATATTTGACCGAAAAACCAGATTACCACCTGCACTAAAATATCCAGTCGTTGTTGTTAGCCCATTCACCAAATGGGGCATTGACTTTATCACATGTAACCCCACCTCAACCGGGGGGCATGGGTATATTATAGTTTTCGTTGACTATTTTACCAAATGGGCCGAGGCGATGCCAACATTGAACAATAGTGGCGAAACGGCTACTTTATCTTTTTTCAACCATGTTGTTTCCAGGTTTGGTGTACCACAAGCCATAGTTACAAATCATGGATCACATTTTCACAATCACATGATGGTTGACTTGACCGCCAAGTTAGGACTATCATATGATAGTTCTACTCCATACTACCCGCAAGCTAATGGACAAGTTGAGGCTATCAACAAAGTCCTTAAGAGCATGTTGCAAAGAATGATTGGAGTTCATAAAAGAAATTGGCACTTAATCATGTACTCGGCTCTATGGGAAAATCGAACCTCAGTGAGAAATGCAACGGGATTTACACCCTTTCAATTGGTGTATGGTTTGGAAGTAGTCTTTCCAAGCCAATGTGAAATCCCGTCTCTCAAACTCAAGATTGACCTGCTACCCAACACTTCTGAAGAAGAAGCACATTTCTTAGAGTTAATCCATCTGGATGAAACCTGTCATGATGCCGCATTAGCTAATCAAATGCACAAGAAACGTATTAAGGTGCAATATCATAAAAATGTCAAGCCTCGTGTCTTCTCAGAAGGTGACTTGGTCTTGCTTTACGATCAGGAGTCTAATAAACTTGGTGCAGGAAAATTTGAACCACTTTGGATGGGACCTTACATTGTTAAGCGTGTTTTGATGAAAGGTTCCTATGATTTAGTGGACTATGATGGGATTCCATTGTCACAGCCCCAAAATGGGTTGTACCTTAAATGTTACTATGCTTAGTTAAGTATAATAAAAGTCATTGTATATATGCTTTGATTGCATGTGTGTGTGTGTGCTTCTTTTAGAGTTCTTATTTGGTTAAGTAATCCACTTTGCATTTGTTACAGATGTCGAACCTTTCAGAACCATTTGTTAGTTACGCCAATGGGGCTAGTCGTAGTATGCAGAATTTATCCTCTACAGCATGGGCCATTTTCACTCCAAGCAATGAGTTAGTGAGCTTTAAAGGGATATGTTTTGGATGATAGACAAATAATATCGTTGAGTATAGTGCATTGATTGAACTCCTCTCTGATGCCATTTCATTTGGCATACACCGAATCATCATTAGGCTAGACTCACAACTCGTTGTACTACAACTTACTGGCATTTATACTGTCTGAAACCCAACAATTCATCGCATGTTCCTTAGAGTTAGTATTTTGGAAAGGTATTTTGAGTTTATTAAATATCATCATATTTATAGAAATCTAAACACATTAACTGATTCTCTAGCAAATTATGTGTTAAATAGACATTTGTGACATATGTAAAGTAAATATTTTCAATTCACATCATCAATTGAATAGGATTGCATCACTTATCCATAATAAAACTCTGAAAGTAAAATAGATAATTGTGTTAAAAGTTTTTAAAATAGTTTGTGTCCAAGACAAAAAATTGGTCATCTGGCCCAAAAACCAAAATGTAGGCAAAAAAAATCTAAGTAGACTAGTGTTGCTCATGATAACATGTCACAACCTATGCTATCATACGTAAGAGTCTCATCCAATGAATCGACACACCAATGGTGTGGCGCTGCAGTCGCATCGGAAACTCCTTGATCCAAACATCCAGAATGCCTAGGGTCAAACCCTCTATGTGGTCCTGTAGCTTAGCCAATCTCTCGGCTAAATCTAAGTCTGAGGAACTGATCTCCCAATAGGTCTTTGTGCTGGCCCACCTACCTCTCGTTGGTGCCCCACAGGTTGTACAGGTCCAACATTTGCATACATTAAAAAAAAAAAAATTTAGTCTTGGAGATAATCAAAAAACACAAAAAAAAATCGTAGAAACTTTAAAATCGAAAACACTTTGGTCAAACAATTTACCTATAGCACTCCACTGTGCTCCAACTAGTAACATCAAATCTGGATCACCACAAAAATCCATTCATGAATATGGCTATTCTGCGAAGGCCATATCATGTCGATCAAACTACTGAAAGAATGTAGGGGTAGAGATCAATGACTGACCAACATGTCTAGCCATAAGATCTACCCATCTTTGCATCCATGGATCTCTAGGTCTAGATACTACCAGTGAAATAAGTTGTGGCTGCATAAGTGGAATTCTCTCAAGGTTGAAAGAGATCGAGATCGACCCATAGGCAAAAAAATTTGTCTTTCCATTCTTTACCTTGTCAGTGGTTCTTTCATGGATGAAAGAACTGCCTCACACCAGTTGAACACTTTTGGCTCTAAACACTCTAAAGCATATTGCATGTATGATCTGTTTGCCAAGTGTAGTGTTGCACTGCTAGCCAGTTTGGCAAGGGTAAAGAGGATCATCCTTAATGGTAAATCACTAACATCACTAATGTTAATCTTTCTATCTCTCCTAGTTTGAGCTCCTTCCCGGCAAAACTGTCATATATAGTTTCTCACTAATTCACCTCCTCTGGTAAATCCTGATAGTGAGATGGGGGCACCCCACCTCGATAGTCCAGTCAAAAAGTATATATCATCGATGATAAAAGGGATCACTTTGTCCCTGATGTGAAAGGCCTGATCGGTAGGACCCCAAGAACGAACAAGGAACTATAAAATCTCAATTTGTTGTCGCATGCTAGATAATCAAAAATCCTTGAGTAACCCACAATACCTTAGGGCCTCAAACATACCCTGATTATTTAGGGCAATCATATCTTGTTCTTCATACTCTCATTCTCTCCATATAATCACCATTTTAATCTGATGAATGTCTGCAATGCAACCATTAGACAAATTAGGATCCATTTTTTCCAAAAGGCAGCTGAAAATTTGGGAGAAAACAACTGTGTAAATTTGGTTTTTGTGCCCAGCACACCTGTCCCTTAGAGACAGTGCGCTACAATGCATACAGTCTTCTGGGTGTGTGCAATGCAGTGCACCTTTTGATACTAAAAGGGTGCGCTGATCCAAAGTTAAAAACATGAAACCCTAGGGGCCTCAAAAACTCAAAATTTTGATTAAAACTGAAAATAAATGGAATGAAATGAAAGAGAACAGAGATATCCCCTACCTAGTCCGGATAGCACGAGAAACAATCCACTGAATCCTCTGCAATCACCTAGTGAAATTCGAGGTAAAAACTGCTCCAAAGCACCAAAATCAAAGGGTAAAAGTGAAATGGTAAAAATGAATGGTAAAACTTGTTTTTATGTTTATTTCTTGCACATTGTTTGAGTAAACATTAGTTTTTATTCATTTTTATCCATGAAACAGGTATTTTTAATCTATTTTGATGGTGTTTTGAGCAGGTTTAACAATTGAAATGTAGAATTTCACGTGCTCAAATGTAAATTGAACATCTTTGACCACAAAGCAAACTTTTATCTCTTTTTCGAGATTTGTTAAAAATGAAAAAGGAACCCCCTTGGAAGCCTCTATAATCTCTTTTCAAACTCTCTAAATATGAAAACATTGTCAAGTGCTTGTCCATTCAAGCTCGTTAAAGGATTGGAAACGATATCTCTCTTGTATTATTTTATGCTTTTCGGACTTGAGAGATTATTTTACAAAAAATAACTTGTGGAGTTTCCTTTTCGTCCCTTTTCAAACTCCCTAAACATGAAAAGGACCAAGTTATCTTTGTCTTTAAACTCATTAAAAACACCAAATAGTGACAAACTTGTCCATCTAGACAAGACAGAGTTTCACCTTCGCTAGACTCGTTAAAGCATCAAATAGCGATGGATTCACCCGAAGGGTGAAATTATACAACAAGCATATGTTATCCTCCTCAAGCTTGATAAAAAATAAAGAGGTGTTGGTCAGCAATGACTGGGGAAATCGGGAAAAGCCGAGAAAACTTTATGGTAGCAAGTCACTCTTAAACATGATACTTTCACGTTACCACCATGACGATGTGGGCTGGGTCATTCAGCTTGATGGCTATCACACCGTTGGTCTATCATACCATCCATTACTTTGTTTTGGGTCAATGCTACCAATTCATCTTAGTGTCACCGACATGTTCAAGAGAGTCATTTAGTTCAAACTTCATGCTTTGCAATACCATAAACCTTCATTTTCATGACCGCCATTCCTAAACCTTGTGTCGTCAGTCAATTTTTTATCTCCAAAATCATTTACCTTGTTTTGTGTTGTTGATGTGGGATACATCAAGGCCCTCCTACAACGAGTTGCTTCTTGTTGACATCAGCTTATCATCTAAGAAGTTGACTTAGAAACACCCCTTCAGTACCTTGAGGCTTGCATACATCAATGGCAGGTTTCTCGCTTCCAGCGATAGGTTGATATCACTGGCCTTCGACCGAAAGACTCTATATGGTGTTCGACATCAAATCATTTATTCACACCATGCTAAATGTATTATAGTACCTTGAGGGTCATTATCATTATTGGTGATTCCTCTCGCGTCTGTTAACAGCTTACATCATTGGCTGGTAATCAGACGATGTCTTCCCATGTGCGACTTTAGAACATCTATTCACATGGTTAGACTTGTACTTGATAGAAATATTGAATGAGATTGAAGACCCCATATCTACTTTCATCCATCCGGGGTGCGATTTTTTTAGGAGTACTAAATCAAATGTACAATGGCCTTACATTCATGGTCATCCATTCATGGGTCTATATCTATAGAGGACTATATTTGTACATGTGATGAAAGTTTATAAGTTGAGCATGGGTATTCCTTCCCTCAGCAAGTTCATGAGAAAAATCAAATTATCATGATATATGTATTGTAATTGATGTAGGTCACCTTCTGCTTCGAAACCTCCTCTCCACATGATAAAGCATTTCACTCAACATACATATTTACGACTTCATGCTTTAGGGGGCAACTGTTACATATCCATTTGGGTACATCAACCCCAACCTACAGATCAGTGCTATTAGGGCCTATCAAACCCTAACTTAGTTGTTACATTCCCTAAATAAGTCAACCATCAGAATGCCTAGCTTCCCAAGATATTTCATAACCAAAATCATCTAGAAACTGCCTCTAAGAAGATCGACACAGGTAAGCCTTCATTAGGGTGCGTTGCAATGCAAACCTTACACTGATAGGGTGCTATGTAGCGCACTTCGTCCCTCTTTGGCCTATGCTGGGTGAATTTGAGTGAATTTCCATGAGAGTTTGAAAGATTCCTTATCCATTGGATGCCTCTAAAAGTTTCTCAAACCTATCTACACCTTTGAGCTCATATTTGGATGAGGAAGGGAGTTAAGGAGCATCAATCCCTTATCCCTTCCTCCATGGAACTAAATTCTAAGTTTGGGAGGGCATTCATTATCACCATTTATGGCATAACTTCCTTATTCACCTATAAAAAGACCACTCATCTAAGTGATCAGGGGCTAGAAATTATTGAATTGTAGGGAGATGTTGTTAGTATGAGACTTGAGTTGATTTCAAGTATTGTAATGATGTCAAAATGTCTTGCTTGTTATGAGGAGAGGGTAGGATTGAACTGGAGGAGTGATGTTGAATCGAGTAATGGTTGTAACTCTTCCTTTTACTAATAAATTTTTCAAATATTTTTCCATATGCTTGTGTTAATCATTTATGCTTTCATATGTGTATCATGTACTTGATTCCATGTTAAGTTTAATCAGTAGATCATTATCATATGCTTTGATTGGTTGTTGTCTTCTGTCTGTGTGCAGATACTCTTCAAGTGGATTAAGTATGGAGAGGAGCCATAAAGTTGGTCAAGGGCGATAAGAAGTAAACGAAAGCTACAAGTAGGCTTCTTCGCCTTTTATTTTATCTATTGGTCATAGGAAAAGTAGAGAATGCTTTGCACTGTTGTTCTAGACTTAGCTACTTGTCTAGGGGTTTAAGAATTTATCCGTAGACACTAAAACTTCCCAAAACAACAGAGGAGGTAGAGTGCTGAGGATATGTTATTGTGAGCATCAAGTAAATATATGGTCCAGGAGATCACAAAAGACAGAGTGCAGAAGTTGAATATGCAAACAACAATTTTTGTATTTTACTTGTAATTTGTATGCCTCTATTTTTAGTTTGAAAATTTTATGCAATAGTAGAATAGTGGCAAGAGCAGGTTGGTGCCTGCACATTGAAGAGGTTGGTTCCTCTTGGAAAGTTGGTGATTTCTTACCAAAGGGGGTTGATGCCTCCAGTTAGTGGGTGCTCACAAAAAAACAGATGTAATTAAGTGGGTTCTTAATTTACATCATAAACAAACAATAAGTTTAGTGGTCTTTTCCCTCTTCATTTCCACGTGAAAAACACTGTGTCAAATGTGTGTGTTGCTCATGTGATTGGTGTATGAACATGTATGTTTTAAATTGTTGTTCACTTCTTTTGTGAATGAATGCTCTCACAAGAAAAAGAAGATAAGAAGGATTTGTAATCATAATAGAAAAAGAAAAAGAATTTCATAATTAATTATTCACCCCCCTCTCAAGAATTCCTTATTTCAATAGTTAAAATTAGCAGGGATAGGATCCCTGGCTAAAGTACCAACCCCATAGACAATCCCAAACAAATATGGTAGAGCCTTACGAAGATGTTGAGAAACTACGGAGGCTAGCTAAAAAGAGAAAAAACGAGGTAGCAAGATGCTCTGTATCACAAGAAGGAGCATAAGAAAATTTATGGGAGGAAGAAAAGGAGATTTTTTCTACATTGGTACCCTAATCACTCCAACTAAACCCCAAGGCATGAAGACCTAGATAAATTATTGTTTTTTTTAGAAGAAGATGTTGAAAAAATGTAGCAAGAAAGACTCTATTTGACTTTAGCCTTAGTCATAATGAGTAAATCAAATTTCCACATCAACATGACAACTTGGAGGTAGTTAACTAGTGTGACATGGCTCTTGTCACTCTGTTAGCTTAATAAATTCGAGTTACGGGCTTGGAGTTCAATTATGCATGTGTTGATTGCTAAATTTAGCAATCTAGTTCAGTTAGTTTCAATTGTATTCTGTTAACTAACCTCTAACTATTGATAGATTTAGTTGAAGGTCAATTATGCAATGGGACAATAACCTAACTCAAATATTTGTCAGTGAACTGATCAATCATCCCAAAATATCTAATGCATGCATGGAATTCTAAATGCTATGTGATGTGGAAGAGATAAGGCGAGTGTAACATGACTTGTACACTAGTCTGAGTGTACAATTGTTGCATGCAATTAGCAGATCAATCATTGGGGATTGTGAAAGAAATTAAGAGGAAATTCCTATTTTTTAGGAGCTAATTTCCTCAAGAATTTGTGCAAGGAAATAGGAGGATATATGAGCAGATAATTGGCTAAGTGTTGGCCAAAATTTCTCATTCAGCAAAGAGAATGGTTATTCTTTTGTAGGTTGTTATCAGAGCTGGAGAAAGAAATTGTAATAGTTTCTCTATTCAACAAATTAATGCAAAGAGGCTTGAGGGGTTTTTCCCAGTTGGGTTCCCCTAGAATTCATTATGTACTTGTGGTTTTTCTTATTTCATGTCTATGCATGTTGTTCTAAATTGTGATTTCCATTATGCAGGTCAATAGAGTAGAATTGAGTTTCTTGTTTTTCAGTTTGAAATCTTGAGAAGTTGCAATTTATATCAAGTTTTGACATGGTATTAGAGACCTAAAATCACAATAGAACTAGTATATAAAACTTGTCTCTCAGGAATTTCGAATTTTTAGCTTCAGTGCAACAGTTTTTCTTTAGGGTCGAGAGAATTTCTTTCAATGGAATGAGATTGCAATATCCCCTGGAGGGTATCTCGAATTTCATAGCCTGGAAGGATCAAATAGAAGCAATGATTGATGATGATGGTGTGTTAGAATATGCTAAAATGACATTGCAAAACTCCAACAGTCTAATGCACAACAATTATCCCAAAGGAAGAAGGATGTTGCAATGGCTAAAATAATTCTACTGGAAGGTGTGAGAGACCATGTAGTCTCATATATCCATGGAAAAGAGACACCATTTGTTATGTGGAAGACATTTATTGAGCTATTTGCAAATAGTAGGGACCATAGAAAATTGGGCCTGAAAGACAAACTTTGAAACATAAAAATCTAGAGGAATTATACTATTCCACAATATATCTCCATATTTACTCAAGTTCATGATGAACTTAGAGCGGTTTGGATGAATGTTGCAAAATATGACCTAGTGAACCTAGCTCTTTTAGGCCTTCCAAAATCCTAGCACAACTACCAAGACTCTATGAATGGAAGGGGAAAATTACCAATTTGGGAAAGGTTGTGGTCCAATTTGGTTCAAGAAGAGTTCAAAAGAAATACCAGACATAGAACATCATATAGAGAAGAGGATGAAGATAATTTAACATTGGTTGGAAAGGGAAAGAAGGGAAAAGGAAAGAAGACCCAAATCAAACCTGAATCTAGCCAAAATAATGGCAAGAAGAAAGACTTGAGAAATATAAAATGCTTCCACTACCATGAATACAGGCACTATGCAACAAAATTTATACACAAAAGGTCTAAAAAGAATCCTTCAGGAGGAGGAGGAGGTGAAGCATTGACTTCACAATTCGAAGTAGACTTCACCCTAATATCATGCATGACCATCATTGTTATGGGGAGTGTGTGATACCTTAATTCTAGTGCCTTGTTCCATATGACAGGGTGTAAGGAGTTTTTCAATAGCCTAGAGGAGAAGGATCTCCATATGCATATCGAAATGGGGAATCATGGGCGGTACAGTGCTACAAGAATTGGTATTGTTACCTTTGAGAGGTAGAAACTCTCTCCTCTTTGCCTCAAAGATGTTATGTTTGTACTTGTGATGAAGAAGAACTTGATATTTGTACCAGCATTGGAGGATAGAGGCTATGATGTTATTTTCAATAAAGGGAAAACCTTTCTGAGACACATAGCTACTGGACAAGTGAAGCAAATCGAGGTTCAAGTGAAGAGCCTATACAAACTTGAGGTGTGAGATTGCACTGTATTGAGTAGTAAGGCTAAAAAAGTGCAGAGTCGAGATGTTGGAGAACTATGGCATGGGAGATTGGATCATCTACAACATGGTGCCTTAAAAATCATGCAATAAATTACCACTGGTCTCCGTAAAGACTCCCTTGACCAGCAGGATGTCTGCAAGGGCTGCACATTAGGGAAATATGTCAAATCCACTTTCCATGACCGAGAGAGTAGAGAAAATGCAATCTTGGAGTGAGTCAACTTGATGTTTGTGGACCCTTTTTGACAGCCTCCATAGCCAAAACATAAGTACTATGTTATTTTTATTGATGACTTCTCTAGAAAATGTTGGATCTTCTTCATGTGGAAGAAGGATGAAGTTTTCTCAACATTTTTTGAATTCAAGGCATTGGTTGGGAAGGAGACTAGGATCAAGGTGAAGGCTCTTAGGAGCAACAATGGAGATGAAATTTTTTTGCATTCCTTCAAGGATTTATGTGCCAAAGAAGGTATTCAAAGAGAACTGATAGCACCCTATAACCCACAACATAATAGGGTAGTTTAAAGGAAGAGAATAAGAAAAGTAGGAGCAGCAGGAGCCATGTTGCATGATTAGGGGTTTCCATTGAATCTATGGTTAAACGCATGCAACACAGTAGTCTACTTGTAGAACCAGAGTCATCATAGAATAATTGGTATGATTACACTGGAGGAAGATTTATTTGGGAGAAAGCTTGATGTGTCTCATTTCAAAATTTTTGGAGCTTCATGTTATTGTCATGTCTCCAAGGATTCGAGGAAGAAACTTGAGCCTATAAGAAAGTTGGTAGTTTTTGTAGGATACACTAAAACTCCACACAATTACCACATGTATTTGCATTTAATGAGGATGACAATTGTGAGGAGAGATGTCAAGTTTGATCAGGTTAAAGTTATGAGATGCTCTCTAGAATGAGAGTTGAGTATTCCACAAGAGCAGGAGATTCTAACTCCAAAGGAGGAGCCTCAAGATGAGCTTCAATAGGTTCTGGAGTAGAAAAGAGGCAAAGTGGAGGCACCCACTCAAACAAAATCCTCTAAAGAGGGGAGAAAGAGAACCATATAAGATGATATATTATTGCAGGATGTTAGGGAGAATGTGGGATCCCCTACATCATAGTGCAAGAAAAGGAGGTCACCTAGTAGGTACACTGGGTACATGGCTCTCATGAAAAATCCCATTGAGACATAGCCTTTATCATGTGAGAAAGCAGTTTCTCAACCTGTTTGGTTTGATGCCATGGTGGAAGAATATGAATCCATCATGAAGAATAGTGTATGGGAGGTGGTGACAAGACCTAAACGGAAATTAGTGGTTGGTTCCAAACGGATCTATAAAGTGAAGCATGCAGTTGATGGGAGCATCAAGAAGTACAAGGCTAGATTTTTGGCCAAAAGATTCTCTCGCATAGAGGGAGTGGAGTCTGAGGAAAATTTTTCACTAGTTGTAAGCTATTCCTCAATCATATCCATTCTAGAATTGGTTGTGCAGATGGAGTGGAAATCCACAGATGGATGTGAAGACCGCATTTCTCAATGATGTTGTTAAGGAGGAAATTTACACATAGTAGCCAAAAGGATTTGAGACATATGATCAGGATTCACATGTGTGTATACTTAGGAGAGCATTGTATGGTCTCAAACAGGCACCTTGAACATGGTACAATTAGATTAGAAATTATCTCAGTGCATTGGGCTTCATCAAAATTGAAGCAAATGTGAACCTCTATCACATTGTGGTAGATGGTAAGTTGCTTATTCTTGTTTTGTATGTTGATTATTTAATATTGGCATGTTATGAGTAGATTATTTGCTCTTGCAAAGAGGATATTGCAAGGGAATTTTAGATGAAAGACACGTGTTTAATGCATTACTTCCTCAAGTTGGAAGTATGAAAAGGTGATAGTGAATTATTTGCGTCTCAAGGGAAGTATGCCTCTAAAATACTTCAAATATTTCACATGGAGATTTGTAAGCCCACCCCCGCACCTCTAGCTACAAATTGGAAAGAGAATTCCACTGCAAGTGAAGAGGTTGATGCTACCATTTACAGACAGTTTGTGGGGTATTTGATGTATCTTGTGAACACAAGACCCAATGTGTGTTATGTAGTAAAATAGATGAGTCAAGTTATGGTGAGGCCTACCAAGTTATATTGGAAGGCAGCAAAGCATTTTTTACGGTACCTTAGAGACACTAATAAGTATGGATTATCGTATAGGAGGACAGATGGAGTGAAGCTCCAATGTTTCATCGATGAAAATTGGGAAACGAGTCCATCCGATAGGAAAATTAATTTAGGTGCTATCTCCAACGTTGGGTTTGTATTTATTTCCTTGTACATCAAGAAGCAGAGGTCTGTGGCACTCAGCTCAACAGAGGCTGAATACATGGATGCAAGTCAAGCAGCGTGTGAGGCCATATGGATGACGAAAATACTTGTGGGTCTTTTCAGTCATGAGATGGATCTGAAATTGATATATTGTGATAATTAGAGTTGCATTAAGTGCTCTGAGAACCTAATATTTCATGACATGTCCAAGCACATTGATATTTGTTATCATCATTTGTGGAACTGTGTGCAGAGGAGAATTATGTTTCTACACTACATTCCAACTGAGGAGCAAGATGCTAAGATGCTGAAAAATGCATTGTCAAGAGGTAAATTCGAATTCCATAGGTGTGGGATAGGGGTGGTGAAAAATCCCTTTCTTGCTAAGAGGGAGTGTTGAAAAAATGTAGCAAGAAAGGCTCAATTTGACTTTAGCCTTAGTCAAATTGAGTAAATCGAATTTCCACATCAGCAGGACAACTTAGACGCAATTAACTAGTGTGAAATGGCTCTTTTCACTCAATTAGCTCAGTAAATTTGAGTTAGGCTCTTGGAGTTCAATTATGCATGTGTTGAGTGCTAAATTTTAGCAATCTAGTTCAAATATTTTCAGTTGTATTCCGTTAACTGACCTCTAACTATTGATAGAGTTAGTTGAAGGTGATTTGTGTAGTGGGACAATAGTTTAACTCATAGGTCTATTAGTTAATTGATCAATCAACCCAAAATAGATATGAATGCATGGAATTTGAATTACCCAATGAAATGGAAGAGAGAAGGTCAGTGTAACTTGAGTTGTATATTAGTCTGAGTGTATAATTATTGCATGCAATCAAGAGATCAATCCTTGGGAATTACGCTAGAAAATAGGAGGACATTCCTATATTTTAGGAGATTATTTCATCAGGAATTATGGAAGGAAATAGGATTATAGATGAGAATATAATTGGCTAAGTGTTGGCCAGAGTTTATCATTCAGCAGAGTAAACAGTTATTCTTTTGTAGGTTGTGCTCATAGCTAGAGTAAACGATTATAATAGTTTCTCTATTCAATTGATTAATGTAAAGAGGCTTGAGGGGTTTTTCCTAGTTGGGTTCTTCTAGAAATCACTACATACTTTTGGTTTTTCTTGTTGCATGTCTATGCATGTTGTTCTAAATTGTGAATTCCATTCCGCATATTAGTGGAGTAGAATTGTGTCTCTTGTTTTTCAATTTGAAATATTGAGTAGTTGCGATTTCTATCAAATTTCTATAGAAGAAATATTACTAATAATATGATTTATTGGAAATCCTAAGCCTTTATCTCATGTTGGCTTAGTCGGTCCTGACCCAGGTTCAGAGTTAGTTGCACTAAACAAATCCCTACACTACTAGCCCTTTCGGCATCAACCGCGGAGTGCAGACTGAAGTCTCACCCGAAGTAGTATGGGGGATGTTGAAACCAAGTTTCTGCACCCAGATATCAATGTGATGTCGTTTTATGCCCTAAATCCACCTTCATGCAGATCGATAAGTCTTTATGTCTTATCGATATAACTCCCTTTAATCAGCCTCTAGACCTTCACGAATATCTACGACTGTCTTTCGCAGACCTTGAATACACAAATTAGCTACTTACGCGCATTAAATATTACTCTTAATCTAGTAATTACTCAGATCAGCCTAAGTGTTCGATAATTTTAACATATAACAAAATAATCTTAACATAAACAGTTAACATTAATTGTGTCCATATAACAATATAAATCAAGCAAAGTCGTGCATCATACAATATTATTTCATAAACCCATCATTCATCACAATATAAGCACATTCATTCACAACAGAAGTAAGTATATGAAACATAGGAATTTCTACGATAACCTTCTTTATTAATATTATGTTCAACTTATAGACTCAAGACTTCCCTGTGCACTCAGCTGCAGGGGTCCATGCACTCAGCTGCGGACCCTACTCTAGGCCTCTATGCACACAACCATAGAGCCTTTCTTCCTACTCTTCTATACTAACTCTCTAGACTTGTGCCATAGACAAACTTACTTGCCTTTCTTAGACATCCTAAGACACACCTAGTTATACAATCCCATGGTCCGCGGACCATGGGTAGATCCGCAAAAAGCCAACTTGACTTACATAAAAAAGGCTAAAACCCTTTATGACTATTTAACTATCTACACACTCCGTGACCACAATTTGCGGAGACTTTACATATTTATACAATATAACTTTGGCTTTTGCCCCAAAATTGACCCTAGGGGACCCCATCCCAACAGGCCCCCAACACAAATATCACAACTTGCCCTCGAGTCACTTGGATGGCATGGAGATCTTACTACAAAGATCCTTCGGCTCCACTTGTGCAACTGCTACCTCAGTCGCACTTTGTATGGTTTTCTTCTTGATCTGTTCCACCAACCGCTCTGTGGCTGGTCCTGCACTGGCCCACTAGATTTTTTTTTGTGTACTCTGCAAGTTTGCCAATTTCTCCTAAATATTGGTGGAGACAATGTAGGATTCATCCAACCAGGGCCCCAAACTGGCCTTGAGAACAGCATCTTTCCTCTGCATTGCTTCAACCTATGTAAGCAGCTTCTTTGCCTCCTACATCTTGGCATGGCATTGTCCTATAGCAACGATGTGCATCATCGCCCTCACTTCATCATATTGTTGTTGGATCTTTCAGACTTCTGTATTCAATACTTGCAAGGTGGGATCTTCCTGCAAGGTCGTGACTACCTCCATAGCTTGCTCAAACATCGTGGTACAGTCCACCACCATGGCATCCACCATTGCAACTCCATCTTTCACAGTGGCTTCGCATTGTTCCCTTACCTCTGGCAGGGTGATGGTTTTGAATTCAACTCTAGTTTAGTTATCTTCAGGTTCAGCTCAAACTGAACCCTGGCCACTTTTGCCTTGGTGTCACACACGCCCGCCAGCTGAGCATTGTGCACCTGCATTGTGTCCTTGGCCTTCAGCACCTTGTCTTCTCAACGAACATGTGTTCGTTTTTCACCTGGTACTCACTAATGAGGCTGAGTGCGCACTTCTCTCGAGCTCTGAACTCTGTTTTCACACCTACCTGCACCATGTGAAGGTACTCACTAGGGAGCGTGGCTAGGTTGAGGTCAATATTCTTCAAATAACTTATGATGACCTTGTCAATAGCCACCTTCGCGCTCAAGGATCCATCTGGCAGCGTGACTTCCCAGAGATCCAGTGATCGAACCATCTCGGCTGCCTGAGTGGTCCCTAGTGCCAAACTCTTTGATGCAATGTTGATTTTCCCTATACCTACCTGGATCTGAGTCGTGTAAATATGCAGCTCATACAGATCCTTCTTAATTGTACTCGGTGCCTGTTGTTACTACTACTCAAACTTCTAGAGCAGTTCTGCGATGGTATCGTGCACCTTGTCTCGAATCTCTTCAAGGTCGCCATATGTCAGAGTGATTGGGTCCAATGACGACTTGGTCGCTTTAGATTTCTTCTGTAGCCCTTCCTTTCCTTGTTCCCTATACCTTTTGATCTGGATGGTGGTGCTCCACTCCTCCTATCCACCATTTCCCTGCTCTGACTGCTCCTCCTCCTCGGTCTGGGGTGAAGGAGACTTACCACTGCGCTCAGAGCCGCATTCTTCTTGTTCAGAGTGATGCTTCGCGGCGCGTTCTGCTTCCACTCGGGCCTTCCCTCGAATTCTTTTCTCCTATTTTCAGCCAAATATTGGACCTTTTGCTTTGTTGCTTCCTTCTTCTTCTTTTCCGTAGAATTAATGGTGCCCGCAGCCATATCAGATGGATTATGCCAATCTGTCGGCCAGCGCTTGATGACCTCCTGAATGGCATCTTCTGTAGCGAGGTAAGGGAGATCAAACCATTTTTTTTTCAGATCCTTCCGTGCCAGGATGTATACATGGTGGAAGTCAGCGTTGAACTCCACATACTCTTAAAGCTTCTCAAACACGGTTGGTGACAATTGTGGCTTTTGTTTGATGGCCATGTGAATGCTTACCTCCGTCAACACCTAGAAGACTTTGGTCTCTATAATGTGTGTAGCATCCTTTGTTTCCTAAAGGGATGTGAACTGTGTAGCCTCTGGAAAATCTTTGTCCACGGGAGGAATAGTCCTTCGGCAAATCCCAAGCGACGAGCACAATGGAGAGAAAAAACCATGAATAGTGGAATGTTTTACTCTCATTCTGCGCTTCTCGACAGTTTGCAAGGAACTTTCTACACAGGTAGCATGCCCAATTGAACTGCACGCCCTCCACTCACTGTGCATCCAAAGAAATCACTCGTGCTAGAACCTTGTCAACACGACATTTTCTCATGACTTTTCCCACAAGGATCTGCATGGAAAGCTTCACCACGAGGTCGATGATAGAGGTGATCAAGTACCCACTTGACTTCTTCATGAGTTTGAACTTATCCTTAATCTTTTCAGTGAGGTTGTGACCTACTTGAATTCAACCTTGAGTACAGTAGCAGCGTGATCTGATGGATCAGCATATCAGTAATGGGGATTTGTTATGAAACCGGATCACAAAAAGATAGAAAAGAAAGATCAACACCTTAGAAATTAGCCTCTTCAAGGGGGAAACCCCCTTTACATTACACAAATGAACAATTCTTGGATGATACAAATGACAATAGCTCCTTTCTATATATAGGAGTCTGATGGGTCATAATATAATCAAAGCCGACATAAAATTAATAATGTAAGCGCACAACAATAACAATAGTGGTCTTCTATGGGGCATAATAATAACAATATAGAGACTACATGGGCACAACAATATAATAATGGGGTTGCACTGACAACAATAAGGGGTTACACTAGTAGTATAGGGACCTAACATGCCCCTCTCCTTCAAAAAGTGTTGTCCTCAACGCTTGAGTCATTCTGGATGCTGTCGTATAAAATTATCATCCTCCCATGTGAAATATTGAGTGGGTAATGTTAGGATTCCAAGAAACTCTCCTAGGTTGTAGCTCGAATATGCCTGGTAATATATAAATTCAACTTATTGTTGCAAATGGATGAATGGAAGGGATGATTCTTTTCCAAGCTAGATAACCACTTCTACTTTTCTTTACTCCATACATGCGTAAACACCCTCAGACTACAAGGCTTTAGACCACCAACTACTCACAGTTTAAGATTGGGTGAATATGGAGAATATTGACCACACCAACAGATGCACAAGACCATGTGATGGCCGGCTGCAACCAATAAATAAGTCTGCAAATCTAATCTACCAATGCACAAACAGGATGACATATCTCTGGCACCGGATGACTAGAAACCTTAATAACTTATACAATGATAAATGCAAGATTTTAACACAGAGATAGGATGACAGCTACTCTAATGCTAAACATCAAGAGTTCAAGCATACAGCATATCAAGCACAGCTTGGAAGAGAGGATAAATGGAAAGTGAGCAATTAATAGCAAAATAAGCTTGTATTAGCTGAAAATGAAAATAAGACACTGCAAGTGTCAAAATAGTTACAGTGTCCAGGAGTTGAACCTTACATCAAAACATCAACCATCAACCTCGATTACATCTTGTTTGTCGGTATATATAGAGTTTCATTACAAAGGCACTTGGCCATGTCAGGTATGGAGGGGTTGTAATTGACCACCAACTGCATTTAACTACTTGATGGAGTCTCTGAGTGTGTTTGCTTATTTCAGTGGATGAATCTGATCTTTTTAGGTGCTCTGCTGTCCTCTCAGGTAGTTGGAGTGCTCGCACCAATGAAGTTCCATAACTGTTTAATGCGGTTATCTGCTCGCACTCTGTCCTTTTCCTCCTCGTCCATATTGTCTGTTAAATGTGGTTGTTGAGGAGCAACTGCAACTGGTACTGGTAGGCCGGTCACCTTCATCCTTCAAGCACACAGAATTGTCAAGGAGCGTGGACTGTGTGGCGAATGGACGAGCTGGATGAGGGAGAAAGATCGGCTGTCGGATCGGAAGGATAGACGGCGGAGATGGCTTGGCAGAGGGTACCGAAAGAGGTGGGAGCAGAGCACACGTGGGTCATTGGATCTCAGGCGAACAGATCCAACGATGGTCAGGTGGCGAAAGTGCATGGCGGTTATCGGACGGGATCATGAGGTGAAGTGGTAAGTGGTATCGGTCGCACCGCCTTCGGGGCGTTGGGTGGTAAAGAGGGAGGGCGCGTGATTCCATTCAGTGCATGACGCGTGGTGGTGGAGGAGAGAGGAAAACCACTCTCCATCGCACATTAATGTTTCATCGCTTTGTGGGCATAGGGATAGCAACTGTCTTTGGATCTCCGGCAGAGATGATCAGACGGCGGGGATTTAATTTCGTGGGTCTCTTTGTCAAGCATGATAAGAGTCGTTGGATTACCGTGCGGCAATAGACGGCCGTAATTAAAGGCAATGATTCTATAGGGTGGGAAGACACATGACTAAGGTTTTATGGGGTTTTGGGCTTTAGTGTTGGGGCTTGCAACAACAAAGGAAATAGAGATGAAGGGAGAATGGGCGGGGCAAAAGAGAAAGGCAAGAATAACCATTATGAGCTCGTTTGAAGCATAACCAAACCAACCAAGCTCACTTATGATCCTCCAATATCAAAGATATGTAGCAGAGCTAACACTGGCTCCTTCTAGGGATGAGATCCTCCCTGTGAGGTCTCAAGAACTGTAGACCAATGCCTTTCCTGTCAAAACCAGATGAGCAAAATTTCCTAGTGTTCCATTGGGCATGGAGTCTAATTAAGCTTACACTAAAACTGATAAAATAACATATTTACAACTTTAAGGCCTGAAGACCTTAAACAACATAAATTTTCAAAAATCACCCATTAACTAGGCCATCAAAAACTGTCTCTCCTTCCATGCTTTTCAGCATGAAAGTATTGTTCCCCTAGATCTGAGTGATGACAAAAGGTCCCATCCATAGAGCATCAAACTTCCCATGGTTTCCTTTCTTCTCTTTTAATGCATCCCACTTAAGAACCAAGTCTCCAACCTGAAAATTATCTATCTTTGCCTTCCTTTCAAAGGCTTCCTTGATTCTCTTTTGATTTGCTGCAAACTTCTCAACCAGCTGATCCCGGATTTGATGCACTTCTGCCAAATCACAAATCCTTTTTGTCATGTCCTCTTCCCCATTCTACTCTTCTTGTAAAAACTTTGCCACAAGGAGGGTTAACTGAATTGAGAATACAACCTCAATGCCATATACCAGCTTGAATGGAGAATTCCCTGTGGATTTCTTGTTGGTCACTCTGTCAGCCCACAGTGCGTACTTGAGCTTAGAATCCCAATTCTTTTTGTTTTTTTCCAACAGCTTTTTAATTATCCTTATCAGGCTCTTGTTGGAAGATTCTGCTAGACCATTGCCTTGAGGGTAGTATGAGGTGGAATGAACTAACTTAATGCCCATTGAGTCACACATGTCCACCAACTCTTTTGCCCTGAAGGTTGCAGCATTGTCTGTGACTAACTTATATGGATAGCCAAACCTGGTGAAGGTATTCTCTGTCAAGAACCTTATGACCAAATGATGATCAGCCTTTCTGGTAGGGATGGCCTCAATCCATTTAGTGAAGTAATCAGTGGCTACTAAGATCCATCTGTGCTGGCCACTGGAATGTGGATTGATTTTCCCTATGAAATCCAAGCCCCACTGCTAAAAAGGGCCACTAACGTGTATTGGTTTTAAGGGCAGGGACTTCAATTGTTGCTTCCCTTCAAACCTTTGGCACCTGTCACAAGATTTAACAAATGAAAAGACATCAAAAAATAAGGTGGGCCAATAGTACCTAGCTCTGAGGATCTTATGGGCTATAGTTTTCCAATAGTGATGCCCTCCACATATGCTAGAATGAAACTGCTACATAACCTCCATGGATTTTTCTTTGTCCAGACACCTTAACAGAATCCTAGAGGGGTCCCTCCAGTGGAGCAGATTTTCATGAATGCAATATTTAGCTACCCTGAGCTTAATATTTCTAGCTTGGCTTGAACTAAGGCCTGGAGGAACTTCTAGCTTCAGCAAGAATTCAGCTACTGTAGAATACCATTCATAGGAAGCTAAATTTTTTGTCAATGACTGGTTTTGCCCTGGTTCCACTGTTTCTTCTTCTATCTGACAATCCTCTGAATTCGTGCTTATCAAATTCATGTCCAGCATTTTGCAATTTTCTTCAGCCATTAATCTAGTAAGGCCCTGGACTTTAACAGGCTTCGTGGGCTTCAATTATATGTTGAATTCTATAAGCTTTGAAATCTATTTAGCCCTTCTTCCATCAGCATCTGGCTGCGTTAGGACATCTTTTACTAAAGCAGAAGGCACATATGCAATTACCTTGGAATGCAAGATGTAAACTCTGAAAGATTTCAAAGATTTGATAAGAGCATATGCTTGTTTTTCAATGATATCATAACTCAGCTTAGCTTCCCTTAAGGTTTTGCTGAAAAATGCCACTGGATGCTTTGAACCTTCCACATTTTCTTGCAACAAAATTGCTGCAAGGGTGTCATCAGCTGCAAACGAAAATATATGGAACTCCTTGCTGTAATCTGGGCTGATCAAAGTAGGAGCTTCCATAATAGCTCTCTTGATGGACTCAAAATATCTTCTTGATGCATCATTCCATTTGATTTCTGACCCCATTTTCAACATGGAGGTAATGTGTTTTACGAGTTCTACAAAATTTGGGATAAACCTCCTTACGAAATTTATCTTGCCCAGAAAGGACTGGATATCCTTCTTTGATCTCGAGACAGACAAGGTCTGTATTGCTCTTACTCTTTTTGGGTCAATTCTAACACCTGCAGCAAAAACAACATATCCTAACAACTTTCCTTCTTCTAAATAAAACTATGACTTTTTAGGATTGACTAAAATCCCAAACCTTCTGCACTTCAGAAGCACTTTCTTCAAATGTTGCAAATGGTCTTGATGACTACTGGAGTACATTGTTATATCATCTAGGTAGATAAGGACAAACTTATCCTTCTCTCCTACAAATGCTATATCCATAGCTCTCTGAAAGGTGGCTCCAGCATTCATCAGTCTAAAAGGCATCTTGGAATACATAAAAGTTCCCCAAGGAGTGGTGAATGCAGTCTTCTCTTGGTCATCTAGATGCAAAGCAACTTGAGTATACCTTAAAAATCCATCCAAGAAAGACATCACTTTGGCTCCTCAGACTTTCTGCAGCAAATGCTCCATCTTGGGTAGAGGATAATTATCTTTCCTAGAGCATTTGTTTAAATTTATGAAATCAACAGCCTGATTTCTCCACTTTTCTTCCTCACAACTACCAAGTTGGCTACCAACTTTGAATATCTCAGGGGGACTATGATTTTGGCAACCAACAACTTCTTGATTTCTTTTTCAATCAGAGGGAGGAGCAAAGGATTTATGGGCCTCAGTTTCTGTTTAAAATGGATGGTGTCTTTCTCTAAAGGAATTTTATGCTGGATGATCTTTTTGTCATATGTTTTCAGGTCACTATATTCCCAAGCAACAACATCAACGAATTGCTTCATTAAGTTACAGTACTCAGAACTTTGGGCAGCAGATAGATGGGTGGACAGATTTATGTATCTTGGATGCTCTGGACTCCCTATGTTATGCTTATAGACTGCAGATTGATCTTCTTTTTGGGCAGCTTTATAAGGCACATCATTCTGGTCAAACAACTTTTCTAAGGGAACTAGACCTTTAGGTATCTGATTGCTGGGTAGTTGGACAATGCTAACTTTGCCAATTTTGTTTCTAAGCTGGGGCTGGGGGTTTTCCTCCAAGGCTTCATTCTCTTGATCAATTTGCATTTTAGAGAATTCATCAATGACTTGTAGAAACCTTTTTACCTCATCATCATCCTCAAAAACTTTCCAATGCTGGACATTATCAGGCAAGGATGATCTATATTTCATCTGAACTTCATAAACTAGTCTGGGAGGCATATGAGGGATAAACATGGTAGCAGACACAGCAAGGGAATCAGCGAGCTGATTTTTTACTCTAGGAATATATGAGATACAAAAACTATCAAAAGAGTCTTTCAGTCTCCATACCTCATCTCTGTATGTTTTCAGACTTGGGTGCCTTGCTTGAAATGTTTTGTTCACTTGCTGAATGATGAGATCAGCATCTCCAAACACCTTAATGTTTATGATTCCTCTGTCTTTAGCTACGTTAAGACCCAATATCAGAGCCTCGTACTCTATTATATTGTTGGTGACTTGGAAAACCAGCTTAAAAGACAGATGTGTGCTTTCTTTTTTTGGAGATATCACCACCACCCCTGCTCCTGCAATTTCCCTTGAACATGATCCATCAAAAAACATCTCCCAACCCTAACTTCCTTGCTCTCCCAAGGCCTGGACTATTGGTTTCTTGAGCTGCATTGAGGCCTTATGAGATTCTTCAATTTGGAGAATGCATGCCCCAAATTCAGTGTCCACAACATAGATAGGATGATTAGAAGGATTCTTCTCATCACTGATGATGTATGCCAGTTGTGCCTTTCTATATAATCTCCTGCTTTCTCCCCCAAAGACTGGGACAGTGGCATAAGATAAGTCATTTTGTAATGTCCCACCTAGTCTCTTAATCCATCCTCTGGACAGCAGCATGCCAAACTTAGGAGGGACATCTGCTACCACAATGTCCATCATCATACTCTTCATGGGAAGCTAAGTTAGGGTAATGGCCAAGTCTTTGATCAATCCCAGACATTTGACCTTTCTTGAATCAAAGGAGAATATATCATGATAAGGTCTGGTAACATCAAGGCCTAACTTTTCCATGACAGCTTTGGGCATCATATTGTGGCTGGCCCCTGTGTCCAACAATCAATTATGGAGGATTTTGTCATGAATGGTCAAGGAGACATAAAATGATGGGGAATTATCATCAGCAGGCTTAGTCATTGGGCTAAGCACAACTGCAGGTTTGTTATCTTGCAAATTGACATAATCAGTGGAGGCTTGTGTGGCTTTCAGCTCAAGAGCATCAAGCATAGGCTTTCTAAAAACTTCACTCTTTGCAAGTTCTATCAGAGGCATGGATATTTTTAACTTTTGGACTTCTGATTCAAAGCTGAAAGGAGAAGGGGACTTGTTATAAACTCTTACCTCTTGAGCTGGTGCTTTGAGGATGACTGGGTTAGCTATTGGCCTTTTCTGTTTGATGTTCTGATGCTCTGTGGAAATAGTAGCTCTTTCGACAGGATTCTCCTTGACATTGCTTGTTCTTGATCTCAGATTATATATTTGTTGTTCATCAGTCTACAGAACAGCTTCTCTATCCCACTCTTTACTGGTTTGGTCCTAGATTAATGACTCTTCATAGGCAGCCAATGTCAAGAAGGCAGCACTGCCCTTATCTTCCATGCAATGAATTTCATCCTCTTCTTGAAACTGCTCCTCCTCCATGACCACGTTTTGGAAAGGAGCCTTAACCTTTTGTTCTTCACCAGCTTCTTTAACCCTCTGAATGATCTTCAATTGTTCATTTTCTCTTCTGAATGGATTTGGATTTCTTGGAGCAAATGTGTTTGGAAGCCTTGCCTTCCTAGAACTCTGCTCAACCTTCATCTTAGATATTTCAGCAGCCAATGACTCTATCATCTTAGTCATTTTGTCTAATTTAGGTTCTGAAGATGAAACAGAGGAAGAATAAGCCTCACCTCTCTGCCTCCTTCTATTAGCATGACCTTTGAGCTTTTTTGCAGCCATGATATTAGATTCTACCTTTAGGGCTGCATCCTGCATCTCAGCTAGAGTGGCACATCTTCATTCTCTCAATAGCAAGGAAAAATCAGAGTCAAATGCATTAGCATAGGTGAGTTTGGTAGAGGTGGGGGTAAGCTTTACTTCATCTAGTATCTTACTATACATACGATTGAATCTTTTAGTGAAATAAGATAATAATTTCCCATTTTCCCTCTTGAGGTTTCCAAACTCAGTATGGTAATACAGCAGGTATTTTTTGTCTCCCCAATGCTTCAAAAATACATCATCTAAGGCTTCAATGTCTGTTATAGACCTAGGGGTCAATTCTCTGATCCATTTTCTAGCCTCTCCATCAAGGCTTTGGACAAATACTCTCATCCAGACATCATCCTCACTGATATCTAGGTTATCAACATAACTATAAAAAGACTCAAGGTGTTCTTCAGTTGTTACTCCCTCTATACCAGTGAACTTAGGCATGTATTTCTGATACTCTCTTGCAGGCATGGCATTCAAAGGAACGTGCAAGACCAGGGGTTCATACCTAGTAGCTATGATTTTTTCCATATTTGTGGGTGCTTGTTGGCCTGACATGACTGGGGTAGATGGAGGGATACTGGCAGATTGAACAGTAGGGAGCAGTGAAAGAGATGACAGGGAAAAAGGAATATGATGGACTGTATGGGAGGCTTTCTTTGGACTGAGATCCAAAGGGGAACTAAATGAACAAGGAGCTTTATGAACCTCTGAAGGTATTTCTTCGTTGATAGTACTAGGCTCTATATCTTCAAACTGTACATTCTCGGCTATAATCTTCTCTTGCAGAGATACATAAGATTGTTTAAGCTTACTTGATCCTAATGCTCCTTTCTGTGATGATTTTCTTTGCTTAACAATATTGTCAGGATCAGGCACTGGGTCAGCTGGTGATTTCTAAGGATTTCTTCGAGTATGCCTCACAAACTGAGCCAGAACTGTAATGTGGAGTTTCCACTAGGTTGGTCCTCCAGTAGAGTCGCCAGATAGATGATTACAACCAGAAATGTGTCCAGACTTTGTCTATCATCAAAGCTGGAACTGTGTCATTCTCCTAGGGAAGCTGAGCTTCGATCTCCTCTCCCCCGAAACGGCGCCAATTTATGTTAGGATTCTAAGAAACTCTCCTAGGTTGTAGCTCGGAGATGCCTTGTAACATATAAATTCAACTTATTGTTGCAAATGGATGAATGGAAGGGATGATGCTTGTCCAAGCCAAATAACCACTTCTACTGTGCTTTACTCCAGACATGCATGAACACCCTTAGACTACAAGGCTTTAAACCACCAACTACTTATAGTTTAAGATTGGGTGAATATGGATAATATTGACCACACCAGCAAATGCACAAGACCACGTGATGGCCAGCTGTAACCAGTAAAGAAGTCTGCAAATCTAATCTACCAATGACTAGAAACCTAAAACTAGAAACCTGAATAACTCATACAATGATACATGCAAGATTTTAACACGGAGATAGGATCACAACTACTCTAATGCTAAACATCAAGAGTTCAAGCATACAACATATCAGGCACAGCTTGGAAGAGAGGATAAATGGAAAGTGAGCAATTAATAGCAAAATAAGCTTGTATTAGCTGAAAATGAAGACGAGAAGTTGCAAGTGTCAAAATAGTTACAGTCTCTAGGAGTTGAACCTTACATCAAACCATCAACCAGAAACCCTGATTACATATTGTTTGTGGGTATATATAGAGTTTCATTACAAAGGCACTTGGCCATGTCAGGTATGGAGGGGTCATAATTGACAACCAACTGCATTTAACTGCCTGATGGAGTCTCTGAGTGTGTTTTCTTATTTCAGTGGATGAATCTGATCTTTTCGGGTGCTCTGCTATCCTCTCAGGCAACTAAAGTGCTCGCATCAATGAAGTTCCATAATTTTTTAATGCGGTTACCTGCTCGCGCTTTGTCCTTTTCCTCCTCAGCCATATTTTCTGTTAAATGTGGTTGTTGAGGAGCAACTGTGACTGGTACTGGTAGGTCGGTCACCTTCGTCCTTCAGGCACACATAATGGTCAAGGAACGTGGACTGCATGGCGAATGGACGAGTTGGATGAGGGAGAAATATCGGCCATCGGATTGGAAGGATAGACAGCGGAGATGGATTGGTGGAGGGTACCGGAAGAGGTGGGAGCGAATCGAACATGGGCTGTTGGATCGCAGGCGGACAGATCCAACGGTGGTCGAGCGACGAAAGGACATGGTGGTTATCGGCCGGGGTCATGAGGTGAAGCAGTAAGCGGTATCGGTCGCACCACCTTTGGGGCGTTGGGCGGTAAAGAGTGAGGGCGCATGATTCCATTCGGCACGTGACGCGTGGTAGTGGAGGAGAGAGGAAAACCACTCTCATCATGTGTTAATGTTTCATCACTTTGTGGGCGCAGGGAGAGTGACTGTCGTTGGATCTCCGGCGTAGATGATTGGACAGCGGGGATTTAATCGCATGGGTCTCTTTGTCGAGTGTAACGAGAGCCATTGGATCAGCATGCGGCAATCAACGGCCATAATTAAAGGCAATGATTCTATAGGGCGTGAAGACACATGACTAAGGTTTTATGGGGTTTTGGGCTTTAGCGCTCGGGGCTTGCAACAACAGAGGAAACATAGATGAAAGGAGAATGGGCAAGGCAAAGGCGAAAGGAAAGAATAACCATTATGAGCTCATTTGAAGCATAACCAAACCAACCAAGCTCACTTCTGATCCTCCAATATCAAAGATATGTAGTAGAGCTAACAGGTAAGTTCTTCCACTTGGTGAAATACTCTGAAATTGATCAATTTCGTAGCTGTCAATTTCTTGTTTCTATGACTGCTTCAAGTTCCAATATGATTTTTCCTTCCTCATCAAGTTCTGGCAATATTATTTGAACTGGGACCTTCTGCAACTTTTGAATGAGTGGCCACACTTCTTCGTCATTGTTCCATTCATCTTTTGATTCATTTATCCAATCTAGTTGGATAATAGAAATGGCACAGAAAAATTCTTCCACACCCTCATCCTTTCTTGAGAGTGCATTTGCAACAACATTTTTCTCCCCTTTTTTGTAAATGATTTCAAACTCATAACCCAACATCTGTGTGACCCATTTTTGATGTTCTTCTAAAAATAATATTTGTTCTAAAAAGTATTTAAGACTATCATGACTCATTTTTACCTTTAAGTGTCTTCTCATTAGGTAAGGTCTGATGTTTAGAGGAACACTTCCTGGAATCAAATGAATAACATAATCATGATCATGAATAGGTGCAAGGCCTTTGGGAGTCTCAAATACCTTGGAATGATTGTCCAAGACTTTTTGGAGATCTGGAGAAATATATGATTTCGATGTGGGAACCTCTAGCGAACATAATTTTGCAATTACGCCTCGTTGTTCTTTCTTTAGAAGCTTTTTAATTCCATTAGAAATGATTATCTTTCCGGTTTCCCTGTGATACCCCTTAATTCAACTTCCTTTCCTTCTGAAGAAAATTTCATGAAAAGTTCTTGAAAATTAAAATCTATTGTACCCAAGGATTGTAGCCATTGGACTCCTAGTATAACATCAGCACCACCTATTGCAATGGAAATTATTGGCCTATTCAATACATATTTTTCCATGGATAGCTTGATATTATGGCGCTTTACAGAGAAATTTATGGTTCCTCAACTTGCAACCATCACTTGAATCTTTGGTGCTAGATATAAGAAGCAATTCAATGCCTTGGCTATCTTACAATGAATAAAATTATGGGTACTACCCAAATCAATCAACACTATTACCTTTTTCTTATTTCTTTGTCCTATCTTGATAGTTTGAGGAGTGGTAATTCCGGCCAATTCATTACAAGATATGGTTGGATTCATTTCTTCTTTCTCTAGGGTTTGTTCCTGGTGTATATCCTCTTCTTTTGATGTTTCTTGTTCCTTTTCTTCCTCCTCTTCACAATCTATGTAAATTAATTTCTCCTCTGCACACTTATGACCTTTAGTGTATTTTCTATCATGTCTGTAACAAAGCCCTTTTTCTATTTTTTCTTCCAATTTTTGTGGTGATCAACCTTGTAGGTTGTGGAAGGCTAGGGGCAACAACACTTCCATATTTATAGTTGTGAGTGGTAGGCTTCCTTGTTGCCATAATTTTGCTTTCCATTTTTCTTACCGACCTGAATGCCTTCTCCAATGAATTAGGTTCCCAAAGATGAACCTCATGTTGGATGTTATCCTTTAAATTCCCTATGAACACATCAATTCTATGCTCCTCTGGAATATCTTTTACCCTTATATTCAATTTTTCGAAGTCCTCAATGTGCTCCATCATTGAACCCTTTTGTTTAAGATTTATCAATTGGCTAAAAAAAAGTGTTTCTTTTTGTATCCTCATAATGTGCTATCATTTCATTCGTAAAAATTTCCCAAGTGACAATCTTTTTACAAGATCAAATCCATCGATACCATATAAAGTAATTTGGTTCCAAAAAGAAAGTTGCAATGCATTCCTTTTGTGTGTTTTAGAAATTATGGAGATCAAAATATTGCTCCATATGTAGTATCCATGTTATGGGATCCTTTCCATCAAAATTCCTCATATCGATCTTTTGAACATGGTGGATCTTTGATCCAAGGTTGGAGTCTATGAAATCATGATTAACTATTTTGTTCTCACCATGAGTTTCCTTTACTATCCTTTCACCATTAGTAAAAATTTATTGTAGAAACTTTGTCAAATCTATCTTCAATTTTTCCATCTTAGTTTCCATGCCTTCCTTTAAACCATCCATCTTAGCTTCCATGCCATCCATCTTAGCTTCCACACCATTCATCTTTGCTTCCATGCCTTTCTTTAAACCATTGATATTAGCTTCAACACGCTTTTTAAAAATATCCATCTTAGCTTCCACACCATACATCTTAGCTTCTACATATTTCTTTAAACCATCCATCTTAGCTTCTGCTAACTTTTTGTGAGAGTGAATTTTCTTGCACTTGGTCTTGTAATTTTGATATATCATGCTACATTTCATCCTCTTCTTCATGAGTCATGCTAGAGCTTTCAGGTTTCTTACTAGGTGTTTCCATTTTCTTTCTTCGAGGCATCAATTAATGATAATAATTATTCACTATGCCCTTTCAATTCCTTCAAACTAATTCTTCAAACCAAACTTATGCAAAAATTTTAAAAAAATACACAACGTTTTTCACTTTGTAGGAGCTCGATATTGCATCTGCTTTATCTCTGTAATTACAAATCTCCAAGGTCTAAATTTTTTTCCTATGTTAGCCCTTTGAGTCTTCTTTCTAACCCTTCAAGTTTGATCAAGATTGGATTCTCCAAGTAATAGTTATGCCAAATCTCCCACAATGCCCTTATTATAGACTGGTTCAGTAGAGAAAACTTGTACAAAGTTCCACGTGTCATAGTTTCGACCTTAGCACCTGAAATCGATATACAAAAAACTACAGGAAATATTATTTTTTATAATTGTTACGAAATTTCAATTTGATGCTCAGAAAAAAGGTTATGACGATTTTCCCCAGGTCACCTGTTTGAGATATAATTTGGGTTCCTACAAAAATCCTAACTTCCTTGGATCATATCTTCGAAAATATAGTGAGAACAGATCTTGAATTTGTACACGATTTTAAAAGAGATTTCCTCACAAATGAATTTTTGTTGTAGCATCTACAACATCGCAGAAAAAAAGTTACAGTGAAAATTCCATGATGACCTGTTTCGAGTGGTGAAACCCTAGAATCCAATGCTCTCATACCAAATGTTATGAAACTAGCTCACAAAAAGATAGAAAAGATAGATCAACAACTTATAAATAAGCCTCTTCGAGGGGAAAACCTCCTTTACATTACACAAATGAATAATTCTTGGATGATATAAATGACAAAACCTCCTTTCTATATATAGGAGTCTAAGGGGTCACAATTTAACCAAATCTGACCTAACAATAATAATATAAGGGCACAAAAATAACAATAGTGGTCTTCTATGGGGCACAATAATAACAATATGGGGACAATAGGGGCACAAAAATAACAATAAGGGCTATAATGACAATAGTAATGGGTGAATCACTAGTATTATAGGGACCTAACATAAATGTACTTGGTCCATTAGTGAGTCCAAAAGGCATCACTAACCATTCATACAACCCACTATTAGTCTTGAATTCTCTCTTCCATTCATCCCCCTCTCTAATCCTTATTTGATGGTATCAACTCTTCAAATATATCTTAGAAAATACTTTGACCCACTCAAGAAATCCATCAAATGATCCATACGTGGTAAGGGAAATCAATACCTAATAGTAATATTATTTATTGCTCTGGAATTGATGCACATGTGCCATTCACCATCCTTCTTGGCACTAAGCACTGCTGGCACTACACACAGACTTAGGCTCTGCTTTATCAGTCCTTTATCCAACAACTCCTGCACCTGTCTCCCAAATTCTTCATTTTCCTGAGGAGTTAGCCTATATGCTTCTTTGTTTGGTAAACTTGCACCAGGTATTAAATCTATGTGGTGGTTGATACTTCTAATTGGTGGCAATGCACTTGGCAATTCATCAACAATAATGTTGAGATAATCATTTAGAATATTTTTAATTTCCACATGAAAATTATCTAAATTTGTAGAAGTCAAAATTACCTTGGTTTTACCCACAATAGCAAAATACATTTCTTTCTCCTTCTTGACTTCTCGTAGCAATTCTTTTCCACTAATCATCAAAACATTTTCCCCAGTTGTTCCTTTGTCTACTCCATCATTCAAAGGTAATAATATATGCTTCTTCCCATCCTTCTCTAAGGTATATGTGTTCCTCCTACCATCATGAACAAATTTTCTATCAAACTACCAAGGTCTCCCCAACAATATATGGCAGACATCCATTGGCATTACATCACACAATATCACATCTTTATATGAACCAATATGTATATCTACCCGACGTTGTTCTGTGATCAAGCGCTGATGTGCTTTCTGCAACCAGGACACTTTGTAGGGAGTAGGGTGTACCATTTTAACCAAACCCAATTTGTCCACCATCTTTGTAGAAACAAGATTGTTAGTGCTCACACTTTCAATCACAACCTACACCATTTTTCTTTAGACTTACACACTTTCTTGAATACACTTTTCCTTTGACCTGGTCCATTGGATTATTTTTCCGTCTTTAGCAATGTTAGGACCCCATATTGTCTCTCTTTGACCTTATATTTTGTCATAATATTACTCTTTTCAACCCATATTTGAAAGTCCTTGCTAGTGTTTTGACTCAATCATTCTAAAGGTATACAGTGACTCTTCTCATTGCTATATGTTTAATTATTTAACACATAATCATGCTATCTTTATAATTGATCTTTGAAGTTGACTGAGTTGCTGAACAATTAAAGAATGATGTGTAGACCGCATTGTTGAAACTGCCTAAAGCTAGTAGGACTATCTTTTGCAGTTGCTGAAACAGCAGGAATAGCACGAATCTCGAAGCTGAAACAGCAAGAACAACATGCAAATCTCAAGGAGATAGTTGAGATTTGCGTACCAGATTTGACAACAACAAAGGAACTTGATTGATCATTGAGGAAACTGTTACATTGGTCATAACGTTCATAATCTAAATTACTGTAATAGCATTCTGTTGACGGGAAACTGATTTCCCTATTTTTGTTTTAAGGGTTGAACTAGAATCTATAATGAAAATCTTTTTGTAATAGATGTCTCCTCTATAAAGAGGAGATATCTACATTAGAGGGGGGGATGAACAAGCTGTAACACAAGGATTATAGTTGAAGGAACATGACTGAATCTTTTCTGTAATATGGCATATTGATAGATGAATAAAGTTTTGTTATGAATATTTCATCTTAGTTTCTGTGTCCTGGGGAATCTTGTGAGAAGGACAGGGCCCACCTTCATCACAAGATTCACCCATTCACTTTCTGTTGTGTGTTAAGTTTGATTTATGTTCATACCTTGTTAACAAGTATTGTTTCCGGATGTTATTTTACTTTTGCTGAAACTCTGTTTCTCTTTTAATCGATTGATGCTATTTCCTGAGTGCCTCACTGGTGATTAGGTTTACGGAGTGAATTGGTGAACTGGATAACAGAGGCAGGTGTTGAACGTTCCTACTCTGGGGATAGGGTCCTGATCCTTTGTTACAGAACAACCATTGTTTTCTTTTGCATATTTATTCTTTCTAATTAATTATCCATCTCTTATTAGATATCTGCAATAAAGTATAGTTGCTGTAACACAGAGTAAAGATTTAACAGGGTGTGATTTATTTATACTACAACTTTTAGTGCTATTAAAATTGAGTACATACAGTACGTAGTTGCCTTTGAAATAATCGGACTTTCCCAAGTTGACAATTTATGTGGCACTCGACTGTTTAATTAGTAAGCAATTAAAGTGACCAACAAGCAATACTCTTTTTACCAATAAAGGCTCTCCCACCTCAGGTGGCTTTTATTTCCCCATGATTTGAGGGATTTCTTCTTTTGTCTCAGCTATATTTACATTCTTTGGATTTGCTGGTTCGTTTTAAGGGTAGTCCCATGACCCATGTCCTAATTCTCCACATGTATAACACTGAATTTCCCTTCCTCGACTTCTACCTTTGGATCCAAATCTTCCTCTACCCAAGTCTCCTCTCTGTGGTGTTCGATTACTGGTCCCTCCTTTTCATTCTAAGAGTTTTTGAATCTTGGTCTAGAAGCTCCTCTTTCTCTTGCTGGATTTTTACCTCTATTCTTCTGACTTTGCTTCCTCAAAAATTTCTCCTCTGCCTTCAAAGTTGCTTGATAGGCACCTTCAATTGTCTTCAAAATTAGCAGATTGATTTCATCTTGTACATCGTATCTCAATCCATTGATATATCTAAATACTTTTTCCATGTCATCTTCAACATGTCTTGATCTAATGCTCAACTTATAAAACTCCTTTGTGTACTCTCCAATGGTCATCCCTTTATGTCTTAAGTTCTGTAACTATCTGAAAAGGTTCAATTGGTAATCCTTGGGCATAAATTTACCTTTCAATTTGCTCAACATTTTATCCCATTGCTTAATCTTGAGTTTTCCCTTCCTTTCTCTGGATATTTGTAGCTCATCCCACGAGATGATTGCATGGCCTTTCAATCTGGTAGTTGTGAATTTCACCTTTTTTTTGTATATTCAACCTCTTCATAGTCAAAATAATTATCTAATGCACTAATCAAATTCATTAGCTCTTCCGAATTAAGGTTTTCTTCATACTGAGGTATTTTTACCTTCGATCTTCCACTTTGCCAATATCTTGAGAACTTTAGCTGTTTCACTTTCTTCTCCTTCTTCTTCCTCAGAAGATTCTTCTTCAGCACTAGCATCTCCCTCATCAAGGACTCTCCTTTGAACAATTTCCATTGCCTCCATTCTTGTGTGAAGATGTCTAATTTCTTCAAGCAGTACTCCATTGGATACAGGTCTTCCTTGACCTATGCCAACTCCCCCTCTCTTAGGTGGCATATTTGTTGAAGTTATGAGAAAAATACTCTAAACCTTGCTCTGATACGAAATGATGGCAAGCAAGCCTACCAATATTCTATCTTCAAAACTTCTGTCTCTAAAAATTCTGTCTCCAAAAACACTTCTTCTGAGTGAGGTTGGCAAATTTAGTTTTTGGAGGCCTTTCCCTAGGTATTTTGTCGAGTTTGATGACTCAACAAAAAGTAAACACATAGGGATACTTGACCCAGCAATCAAAGATCGAAATGGGCTCCTAAATCTTGATTAAAAACATAATTTTGAACTGGGACAACCCTTTTGTAGGTTGGTGCGACCTTTTTGTAATCTGATGCGACCTTTCTATAGGCTGGCGCGACATTTCTGTCTCAAGCATGACACTTCTGCTGCAACATCGACCCAGGGTGAGATCTTTCTATGTCAGCGTGACCCTTTTGCTGCAGGTACGACCCATGGTGTGACCCTTCTTCCTGCTGCATGACCCTTTTGATTCTAGCGTGACATTTCTATTTTAAATGTGACACATAGTGCGAACCTTCTGTGATTGAGGGTTTTCCTTTCTAGGGGCGATTTCAAGCAAGAAAAAACATGGAAATTCGAGAATTCCTTAGATCTATCATTGGGAAAACATGTAGCTAGGATAAAATATTCACATCATTGTGGAGATCTATAGATCAACCTCGTTTGGATGCAAAATTCCCACAGATACACAATTTACTAGATATCAATCTGCAGGATTTCCGCCATTAAACTACAGCAGAATGACTTCTCATCAATTGAAGAAAAAAATTTCTTGACATAATATGATATGAGATACACCATGAAACTCCAATGAATTAATTATAAAAAGAAAAATCACTACTCACCTAATCTACATTCAACATCTCTCAAAAAATGAGTTTTTCTTCTTTTTAATGCTCCTCTCTAAATTTGAATTTATGAACAGCCTAATCTCTATTTAATTGGCATAACATAAACCTAAGCTAACAAACTCTATCAATTCACTCCTAATCTGGGCACTCCAATAACTTTTACAAACAGATAATAAATAAGAACATTTAAGAGGTCCAACCCTCTTTAGTAAATAAATTTTCCCGGTCAAGTCAGACGTAATTTATCTCATCTAATCCTCCTACATTAGTTGTCCTCCAAGGTCCTTCATTTCATATACCTGTGACATCTGCACTTTGATTTCTTCAACCAATACATCATAATTTCCAGTAACAATTAAATCATCAACATATGAGGAAATCAACACAATCTGCCCCTTTGAATCAAATCTAGTATACAAATTTGGATCATTTTTACTTATCTTATAACCAAATTGTAATAATAAAGGGTTTATACCTATTTTAGCCCATAAAATTCCTATTTTAATTTACAGAACAAGTGTTCCTGCCCCATTTTAATGAACACTTTAGCTTGTGTTAAATATACTCCCTTTAATTCTCCATTTAGAAAAGAAGATTTTACATCTAGCTGGTGTAAACTCCAATGGTATTTTCTAGCTAGAGCTATTAACATCCTAATACTATTTAACTTAGCTACAAGAGCAAAAGTATTCTCATAATCAATTCCTTCTTTCTGTGAGTAGCCTTTAGTGACCAATATAGAAGTTTATATTTGTCTACACTACCATCTGCTTTGAACTTAGATTTATATAGCCATTTACAACCTATGGGCTCTTTTCCTTTTGGAAGTTCAACTAATTCCCATGTTTTATTTTTAATTATGGACTCATACTCTTCATTCATAGCTGACCTCCATTCATCATATTGATTTTCTTCATTATAATTCATGGGTTCAACAACATTTAAAACACTATTAATAAGAGCATAATATTTGTACCTTGTGTGGAGCACTTGAAAGGTATGCTTTTGACAAACAATCTAGTGGCTTTTTAGTAATATTTGTAACCTTTTTTGCATTATGAATTCAAAGATATAAAGAATTTTAATAAAATGTATAAGAATTAACATGGGAAGCTCAACCATTAATAATTGTTGTTTTTCTATACAGGGAAAGGTGGAAGCGAGGAGTTGCCGTCCAAAAGCGAAAAACAGAGGAGGAATAACTGCTGTCCCTCTAGAAGGGAACCAGATGCAAACAAGATCGAGCAAATCAGAGCTAAATAACCCAGGAAAGGAAGGAGGAATACCAATTCGGCGAAAGAGAGAAAGAAAAGTAAACGATTAACAAATTGGCGAATCCCTCAGGATCTTCGATCCTGAGGGATCGCTGTTTTACTTATCTTTGTTACTTAGATATCCCTGCCGTTACTTTTATATAAAGGAACAACATCGTTGAGCAAGGGGACTCCTACTTTTGTAATTTTCAGTTTCAGACAAAACTTTGATCATCGAGTCTCACTGAGACCTGGTTTATTGTACATTTGTTGATGCGTTAATATAAAAGACTTGGTGTTTATTTCATCTTTGCGTCTGGAGTAACCTAAGGCGGTGTACCATTGGAAGCTAAGGGCCCGACTCCGAAGGACACTTGCTTTTGTATCATTATACTGTGATTTACGCGTGGTTTGCTTATCTTTATCACTCGGTAATCTGATATATCTTTCATATGCTATGCTATGCTTTGTTACGATTAATACATTAATTGTTTTTCTCAGAAAATCCGTGTAATGACTTTGCACCATGTAATTGGATCTCTTTAGAGTTGAATCACCTGTTTTTAGTCTCAAACCAACTATTTCTGTTACAGAGCATCTGTGTGAATATTACTGTCAAGTGATTCATTTGAAATCACGATTATTGGAATTTGAAAGTAATGTTACTCTGTTTAGAAACATAGTTATATTACCCTTAATTGTAAGATTACTATATTAATGCGAGGCGTGCATATATGGTTGATTATTGCTGTTCCATACCCTGTTACATCTGGGATGCCTCAGAATGTGGTACCAATTTTGGAGATGTTCCCATTCAACTGGGAAACGTGTCCCGGGGATTCAGGGGCATCCCTGGGGCAAAGTATATTCCATTCCGTTTGCGTGAGGAGAAAAGAATGTTATATCAGAGTGTGAATAAGTTGCTTTGACTCGCGAGATTTAGTTCTTTTGATTGCCGTTCCATTTACTGCTGTTCCATTTCCTTTTTGTTGTTCCATTTTACTTGCTGTCGTTCTATTTACTTGCCTTTGTTGTTTTGGTGTGAGAGAAGGTCTAAGGCTGTAGTGAGCCTCAGCAGACGCTGCCTA
>APFE031617227.1:0-14072 GCA_000404065.3 Pinus taeda | reverse complement strand
TACATTCATGATAGATGCGATTTAATCATTGTGGTCATATGCATATGTGTCAGATATTCATAAATGATAGTAGCTTGTTTTTGTATGCATTGTGGTCATACAGGTGATGATTATGGTCATTGCACTTAGGATCTCGATGTTATATGTATCATGGTAATTTGGACTAGCTTGTGTATATAGGGGTTATGACATTTATGTATGAGTTGGCCTATTTTTTATATTGTTTTGTACTAATCTAGACTAACTGTGCATATGTGATTGTAATGCATGAATGACAATTGTTTATGAGTTTATGATGTGAACATGTTAGCTAGTTATTGTTATGGATATTATGACCTTATTTATGTTTGAGTTGATATGTTGTGAATTTACAATGTGCTAATCCAGATTGACTATGTAGACAAGATCGCCTCCCCTGAGATACATTAAGGTATGAGTTTTCTTATGTCGTATACTTGGTGCTTGTATGTTGATTATATTGTCTATTTGGTGTTTGAGTGTTGGGTGTCTATTATGTCATCTATCTATTGTTCGAATGTTTGATTAATTACATGATATGAGTATGTGTCTATAAGATTGCATGGAGAAATGATCTTGTCTAATATGGTTGTATTAACACATATGTGTTGAGATAGTTGATATGTACTTGAGTGTAAGTAGGTGATAGACGTAGCATTATGTATTATGAATGACGAATGTCAGTTGATTTTCAATTATGACATGGTTGTTAGTCTTGCAAAAGGTTGATTTCAATTAATAGACATGAAGTCTTGATCTTTGGAACATATGATTGACATATGTGAACAGTTACAGGGAAACATGTTTGGTATTAGCATGACAAAGGTATTAGTTGATGTGTTTATATAACTAACAATTGGTGATGTGACAATACATAGTAAGACTTAGTTGCAACAAGGTAAATGTAAGAGAAATGAATTGGGTGAGAATTACTTTAGCTATGTTTGGAAACAACAATCCCAAACGAATAAATGTTTTTAATACAGGAAGTCTTTTTAACCTATATATTGACTGATATTATGTGGATATATGTTATATTACTAAACATGTATTTGATAGATATATTAAGCTATTTTTCAGCTATGGTTGGATTCATCAAGGATGGAATCCCTTGAGATATGATATATGAATGATTTCAGTTATAGGTCAATGTGTTGGGTACAACGAGGTAAGGTAACCAATGTCTTTTTATATTTATTTATACATTGGCAGTTATCTGCTTATGACAATATGATGCAATGATTGCATGGAAAAAGAGACTTCCTTGAAATCTTGGAGAAGGATCACATTAAATTTTCCCTTCGAGGCATTGGGAACCCATGTGGTTGAGTCATGGCATTTGTTGGGAGTTTTGTTCCCTCGATGTTTTATGATTTGTTTGAGATTGATTATGGGTTTTGATTATGTCTAGTGCAAGGCCTTGTCACTTTTCTGTGATCTCATGTTGCTATTGTTTTTCATGGTTTTCTTCTTGTTGGATTTCTTGTTCTTTCCTTTTAGGTTTTGAGGGTCTTAGGATTTGGTAGGGAAAGAGGGAAGTTAGTGGAACTCGGGGGGAGCTAAATGAAGTACAATAGGTAATGTAAGACCTGCATTAATCTCACTGCATGTATAAGGGTAACTAAGGGAAAGAGCATGACAATCAGTTGGATTGGTTGGACCCAATGGGATAAATAGACAATTGTAGGATAGTAATGAGAAAGCTAACCAAGAAAGGTAAAGTAAGTGGCTTTAATGCATCAAATGCATTGGCTATGTTGGGAACTATTGTTCTCAATGTTGTGCATGTTGTACATGGATAAAGGGAGCTCTCTTAACCTTGATCTTACGAAATTTGGTGATTATGTTTTGATCATGATTATGTTGATGTTTATATATGTATACATGTATGTATGCATGTATGTCTTTGTCTGATAGGATCTTGGTCTTTTTATGATAATGTTTACATATATGTATGTATGTATGTATGTATGTATCCCATTGTCTAACAGGGATCATTCTTTTGGAGGAATTGTTTCCTATGCAAGTGAATGGCATGAACAGGTTCCTGGTCTTATGAGGAATCAAGTGGGAAGAGTAGCCCTCACAGATCTTTGGGGTCAATATCATGTGGGTATGAGTTGATATTATGTGATTATACTATATCGATGTTTATGTTATGGACAGGCTATGCTGAGGGGTACATGAACAGAGTGAAAATGGTGTCACTTGCGACATGATAGGACAAGCATGGATAAGACACTAGAAGCAAGGTCGCTTGGTAAGGATAGTGTGGTCTTAGGATGTGCAGTATTGGTGTTGTGTGAATGTAGCATATGTACTATTGTGTACATATCATGTTGTATGCCTACTGTATATATCGTGTTTTAAGTATATTTCATATGCAGTGTCGGGTATAGATGGTGTTATGTACATGTTGGATATGTGATGTTGTGTAAATATTGTACTATGCACATGTTGGATATGCAATGTTGAGTGCATATGATGTTGTGTGCATGTTGGATATGCAGTGTTGTGTGCATATGGTGCTATGTACATGTTATATATGCCGTTCTATTTACATATCATGGTGTGAGCATGTCGTACATGTGGTGCTATGTACATATGGTGTTGTGTGCATGTGGTGTTTTGTACATGTTGTACATGTGATGTTGTGTGCAGGTGGTGTTATGTACATGACATGCATGTGGTGTCGTGCACATGTAGTGTTGTGTACATGTGGTGTTTTGTACACATTGTATAGGTGGTCAGTGTACATGTGGCACTATGTACACATTTTATAGGTGTTGTCGCATACATGTGATGTTGTGTACACGTTGTGCAGGTGGTGTTGATTATAGGTGGTATTGTGTACATGTTGTGTAGGTGGTACTAGTGTACAATTGGTATTGTTTGCATGTTGTAGAGGTTTTGTTTTGTACATGCGGTACCACGTATGTGCATTGTGCAGTTATGGCATTGTGACAAGTGTATTTGTTGTGTTTTTCTCTATGTACACACATGTATTGTGTTGTCATGTACACTGGATGTAGGTTTATGTCTTGTGCCATATGTCAAATGTAGGTGTATGTATTGTTTTTTGATGTTCACTAGATGTAGGTGTATGTGTTGTGTCATATGCCAGATGTAGGTGTATGTATTGTGTGCTAACATATGTAGTGTTTGGATGGATGTGGGGTGATGTACATTGTATATGTGTATGTGATTGAAGAAAAGAAAAAAGTATTGGGTGTTTGTTGGGTGTGGAAACCAATTCGATGTGTGTATGGAAAGGACAAAGGTAGAAGAAAAGGATCGAATGAAGGATAAGTATTAATATTTTATTTCGATTTTATTATGCATGTAAGCTATGATTCTCATTTACAATGGTTACATGTGATCTATGATTATGGTTATGATGCTTGCATGTGATTTATTATTCTTATTTATGATGGTTGCATTTTGAGTTAATCGGATGTGATATATTTATATGTGATGATTTGATAAAAGATCTAGTTTGACTTGTTGTGATAGGAAGTAAACAAAATTGCAAGTATAGCTTATTGACAGGTCACCAATGAACTATTATTTAAATTTATTTCAATTCATTTTGAATCTAATGGAAATTATGTGCTTGGTATAGGAAAGAATGAAAAAATTCTGAGTTTGGGTTCTTAAAACTAACTGCAAGAATCAATATAAACAATAAAAGTAATTGGAACAAGTAGAAAAATGTTGGTAAATTACTTCAGGATCAGGGCCATTCTCAGACAATGGTTCAAAATAGTGTCCATTTACTTCCATGAGAATTATATGACTGGTATGACGGCTTTGAGGCAGGGATATACCTTCATTTTTAGACTTCCACAGTGTGGAAAACCTTTCCAAGGGAGGGTTTCCTGCAGAACTTGGAAGGTGTGTGACTACACGAAAGGGTCTACATGGATTGCTCAAGGAACTATGTAGCAAAGAATGGAAGTTCAGTGATGGATTTGTTTTAATCATTAGCACATCCAAACGGAATCAGATGCACATTAGGAGTGTGCCTTGGAACAATAAGTCTATAAATGTTCACAGAGAGGACAAGTGGTATAGGATTGTAGTGCTAGACATTGTGTGTAGCTTTGATTTTTGACAATGGATTATGGAATTCCTAGGAAGAAAGTGAATCATAGTATTACTTTGAGAGTGGAGGTGTGAGCCTCTAGATTCCTTTGTTTCTGATATGGGAATCACATTATTTTATTTTCTAGTTGAGAAAATAGTCATATGTATATGTGTGTATATTATTGTAAATATTGTATCGAGCTAGATTTATAGAGCTCTGTAGATAGTATGGTTGTTTGCTAGTTGAAGAAAATGTGTATGAGTATATATGTCATTGTCATTGCAAATATCATAATGAGTTGTGTTATAAACCTCCACTAAACGATATGTTTGTCATGTTTTAGCAATGTTCATTGTAAATAGAGCAATGAGCTATGTTATAAATATCCATAGTTAGTATGTTTTTTTCTCAACAGTTCATTATTTTATAGGTGTCACTGAACATCGAGGATGGTGTTCCCCCAAGGGGGAGGGTTCTATAACAGTCCTGGTTAAAAATTCATGTAAAAAACTATAAGACCCATGTCATGGAACATGTATTACAAGCTAAAAGTTGGGAAAAACGTCATAGTGGGTGTTCATTTTGTTTATTATGGCTAAAGAAAATTGGAAAAGGCTTTGGAAAAAAAAAGTATCATTTAATTGGCATATTATTTATGAAAATAATGGAAATTAGGAGAAAAGGAAGGTGAAAGGTCACACATTACATGTGAGGAGGAAGCTAAAGGAAAAATAATGGAAATTGAAGAAAATAGAGGTCTTGATGATAAAAATTCTTTTGCGCATTAGTTCATGGATTTTGGTCAGTGTTAGCTTTTATCAGTACAGACTTTTGACAATTCAGTTTTGGAGCTCTCTATTCTACTCTCTCTCTAATACTCTTGGGCACTATGATTTTTCTTGGAGCACTCTTGGAGGAGTGTGGGATACTTGGAATGTTTGGGGAAAGAAGGAAAAATAAGAATAGGAAAGAATAAGAGGACATTGGGATCAACAACAACATGGGGTTTTTCTTGCAGGCACCGACTTGCATGTATGATTTCCTTGCTAGTTTTGGCATACAGGACACATGTATGTGGTTTCTTGTTTATGATCTGTCATTGGCATGGAGGATTGCCTATATTGATGGTGGATTTGCCTATCCTTTCCATTTCCTATATAGCCATGGTGTGGTGGGTGTCTTTCCTTTCGTTGTCTAGTTTCTCCTCACATTCCTTATGGTTGTGGGTTGATTTACTAGTTCCTCGAAGCCTTCGATGGAAAAATTCTCTGGAATCTCTATAAAAACTTGGATTGAGTTACTAGTTGTGGAATCTGTTAGGTTCCTATATCAATAGGAATCATAATTTTGATTGACTAAGATTAAGCCTTGTAATATTGTACATACCTTTGCTTTCTGTAAATGTTTCCCATATTAAAAAAATTAAAAAATGTAAAGAGGGTATGTCCTAAAAGAATAATCAAAGGACAAAAAGAATGAAAATAGGTAAAAAAAAGAAATATATGAACCCCAAAAGACAAAGGAGACGATGGAAAGTGCGCAAGTCAAAAGCCAAATGATTTTGTGCAACTTGTTACTTATGCCACAATCCATGAATAGTCAAAATATTTAAACTTGGATATGTCATGTTTTCAATATTATGTTTATAGATAGAGAATAAAATCTTACCAAACAGTGTAATCTTAGTAGATAATTAGATAGTTAGAGTAAATAAAATGAGCTCGACTGTTTAATCTAGGCCCTTGGATGATATAAGGTTTGATTTAGATAGTTTGTTATGTAAAGAAAAGAAAATATTGATAAGGGTTCGCTAGCTTAAATGCACCCTAATAAAGTGAAGAAAAAAATGATAGGATAAGTAGATGGGTTAGTAGAAGAAAGGTTGCAGAAGTATGACGATTGATTAGACAAAAAGCATATTTATCATCTTTCTTCATATGTTCCAAATATGAATGGATAATCGAGCATGCAAATGGATTTCAAAGTCAATTAATTAGCTTCCCTCATTCATTTCACCTCTTTACTTAACTAATTTCCCATAATAAAGTTCAAAGTACTTAAAACCTTTAAGTCAAAGAGGCTCAGAGAATTTTTCTGACTTTTGGAGGGACCGGACCCTCGTCTCAATGACTTATGGATATCAAGTATTAGATTCCCCTCATAAATGTTCATCCCCCCTTTAGTTCAATCATTTTCCTAATAATACTCCTTTTCCTAAGGTTAAAGCACTTTTTGCCTAGGAAAAGCAATTTTCCCCCATATAAAACACTTTTCATAGCAAAAACCCATAAAAATTCTTTACTCTATGTATTAATGTAAATATGTGAAAAACATGTAATTCACAAAAAAACATTTTTCTTAGTGTTTTTCCCTTTTCCACCCATTTTTCATATTAATTACTAATTTTATTATATTAAATCCCGATAAACCCAATTTCCTGTATATATTTAACTCTTATGTACAAATTAACCCTACACCCTAGTACAATTATAAGCTATGATTTTCACTTAAAACCCGACCAAAACCTTTAACTGGTCAATCTACAATCAAGTTAATAATGACCCCTTTAATCCTTCGTTAATTACCCCGATGGCCTAATCTCACTTTAAGCCATTATTAACCCTAATACTGCCATAATTAAGTGCTTGCTGGGCTCCCCACTAGCCTCCACATAGCTTCTCCACCAGATTACCATGCAATTGTCCCCCTCCTCATCTGACGGCTCTCATCCATATTGGGCCAAACCGACGTCTGTCCTTTACCCACCCGCTAAAGTGGTTTCCCCTTTGGCTCCCAATTTTACATGTCATTCAATGAGTGGAATCAAGTGGCTGCTCGCAAATACCACCGAGCGCCCAAAAGCAATGCAAAATGAACCGCTTACCGCCCTCCCATTACATGACAAATTAACCACTATTCACAAAAAATACATTTTTCCGTATAAAATCCAAAAGCCCCAAAAATGTTTGTTTTCGCTGAATTTTCATCTACAAGCCTCTATACACATGCACAACACTTGCAAATGTCCAAGTCATCAACCCATGTACAATTTCACTCAAAAGATGCCACAAACAACCCAGTTGGCCTTGCGGCCTATACAAAGCCCACTCGAACACTTGCAATCGCCAGCCACCCAACTCAAAGCCAATTCACCCTAGTTTTAACTATTTAAACCAGAATTCACCAAATACCCTATCAATTTCAAAGTAACCAGTTGCTGAGTGTTTTCGTTAAGTTAAAAATTAATTAAAAATACTCAAGAGATCAAGCCTACTCCTTGGAGAACATTGTTTCCCTAAAAAAAATGAAATTACCCCCCATACTCAAATCAGCAATAACTGAGTATGGCTATCCTAATTGCTATGGATGTGAGACCTATCTCTACACCCCATTTAGATCTGGACCACCTTCCCCCAGCTGATAAAGATTTCCAGATAAACTATACCACTGTCATAAAGCTCTTGCTCAAAATACATTGCCAAAGTAGGAATAACTTCCTAAACCAAGCTGATGAAATTGGCCTTTGGGAGCCAAATATTCCCAAGTAGCGGTTCTCCCAAGTCCATATTCTTCCTAAAATTGTGCATATGTGGTATGCTTGTTGTTGGGCTCCAAAAATGGCACTCATTACCATACATTTTTCACCTATGCTTCCATTATTTCACTCACTATTCATCACCTTGTCACTCCATTTTTCCTACTATTCACCATTAATGGGTCTCATTCATATTTTCCAAATATTGTTTATTTTTAAGCATTTTTGAGAGAAATTCTTGATTAAATATTAGAAAATAATATATTTTACTTTATATATGGAAAGTGGGTTGTTTTGGTGACATGTGTAGGTTCCAAGGAAGCTTCAAAGGCATCTTTATGTGGCCATGAATGATCAAATTCGAATTTGAAAAGATAAGCTTCATGGAGGAGATTATGGAGGATAGGGTTATGTGTCATCATTGGTTGAGAAATATGTGGGTCAAAGGAGAGAATAGTGGGTCTATATTTATGAGGTTGTTATCATAGTTTTTGTATAAATAGGAGCACCTCCTCCATTCCAAAGGAGAGGACTCTTAGAGCATTGTATCCAATTGATGATGGAATAAAGCTTCATTTGACATATATTTTCATTATGTAGTTTTAGAAATAGTTTTTCATTATGTAGTTTTAGATAGAACTTACCTTAATGTAGTATATGGAATGGCTTGTCACTTTGGTTCCTAGGAGAATTGAGCTCACTCTAGAAGGAGCAAAGGAACTTGTTGTTTCATATTAGATCTTATTTTATTTAATTGCTTAGATGTTTGATGTTTGAGGATTTGATTGATGAATGAGTTTCAAGTTAGAATCTTATCAGTACATGAGAGGATAACCAAGAGTCTAAGTTAGACTCTCTCTTTACCTGATTTGATTTGTAATTGGAATTCATCTTTTTGCTTTTATGTTTCAAGTTATTTCAATTAGTTTACGCTTATGGATGAATTTTAGTTTAGTCTAGATTAGTACAAGAGATGACAATCAAGAGACTAAGTTAGTCTTTCTCTCTTTGAATCTAAACAACAACTAAAGTTCATTCCCTTGTTTGCATTTCAAGTTTCTAGTTTTGTGGTTTCCCTATGATACTGTAGGGAAGGACAACCAGGATCTCGTAAGTTAGGAGCCTCTTCCCTTGCATATTATATTGAACCGTAGATAATTTAATTAGACATAGAATTAGTTGCCTACTCCTGCACATATAGTGCTGGCATCATCAAAAGCTTATTCCCTGGTTGATAATTAATGCAGCAATTTAAGAACAATAAATTGCCCAACATTTTGGCGCCGTTGCCGGGGATGGTGCTAAGGGATTAGGCATTAGAATTTAATTCAGCATTAGTATTTTTCTTTAGACAAAATAACTTGTGAGACCTGGTGATAGCAGGATTTTCACAAAGGATTTTAAGTTTAAGTTTTCTGATGATTTAGTGTTTAGCTAGTTTTAAATTTTGTCTTTTCAAAAACACCCCCCTGCATAAATAAACACAAATCAATCGATAAGTGTGCTCTCTTCCTGCGCTTTGTGCGATCAGGAAGATCAGAAAGTCCATTGATTTGGTTCAAATAAAAAAACTCTTGCTGAAGAATTAATTTGCAAAAAGAAATAAAGAATTTTGTGAATGAAAAAAAACATCTTTAAATTTAAATTTTTAGATGGAATTTAGTTTTTTTAAATTTTTTAGATGTTAAAAAAAAAATAAAAAAATAAAAATTTAATAATATATGTATCGTATATAACAGTATATTATTTAAAAAAAAATAAATAATAATAATAAAATTAACCATTTCTTTTGTTGTTAAAAAAACTAACTTCATTATAGTTATTGTTTAATAGTAGGTTTTAATAAAAAAAAAGAAAAGAAAAGTTTGTTGATTTTACAACTTTAACTTAAATCACAAATTAAAAAAAAATTGTTTTTTAATTTGTTGTTTAATAAAAAATCTGAAGCAATAAACAAAATCAACATACAAAATAAAAAAAAATTAAGTTTTCATTTTAATATTTTCTTTTATTATTGAAAAAATTGACTTTCATTCTTTTGTTCTCTGCAGGAAAAGAAGAGCCTGAATAGCATCGACGATGAGGGGTAGTATTGGCAGAGAAATCAAATTTGAATTTGACGATGATTGATTTAAATGGAAGGCAGAAGAAGGAGGCTTAGCTGTACCAGTGCGGTGTTGAGGAGATATTGCAGCATCTAATCCATCTGAGGAGGAGTGCAGGGACTCTAGGAATTTTAGAGAATGCAAATGAGAATGAGGATGGATGCACGGCTCTGGGCAGCATTGGTCTCCACCATCATATGTCAGATTGGGAGTCAGCGTGTTGGGCGCTGATGGAAATGATGCTCTTGGTGATCGTTTATCTGGTCCAGATGTATGGCCTCGGCAAGTCCTTGACCAGCAACCACGTGATATTCAAACACTATTTCAAAAGCTTCATTCTGGGGATCTAGTACTTGAAGCAGTTTGTCGAGGATGTAAAAGAACAACATCGACAAATTGAGATGAATCTAATGGTAGCGTATGTGTTACATCTCTTTGAACTTTTGAGGGCATGGATTGCTCCTCCAAGTAATGATAACACTGGTTCTAGGCCTCATAATCATCCACAAATGATCCATTTTGGAGCACATTTAGTTTTGGTCTTGCGGCATATTCTTCCTGCTGATGTGAAGGATGCATTTCAGGAGAAGCTTCAACTTATTGGTGATTTGATACTTAATACGTATGCAATATTTCTATTTACACAGAGGTGTGAAGAACTTGTTGGTGTATATACTTCGCAGCTTGCACCCTATCTCTGTGTAGAGCTTTATGTGCACATGCTGGAGCTGAGGCATACCAACGCGATTCGCCTGTGGTTGATATAAAACGTCAACGTTTCCTTTCCATAGGCTTCAATCCGATTCTGCTCCACCGCAGCGGACATAGAATTGTTCGAACTAACTACATCCATTTGCTGGCTGATACCATTACTGTTAACGAATAAACTGTCTGTCAGAAGTGGAGTAGTAGATTTCCGTGTTTGTTTTACACGCTTTGGCTAACCTGATTCTGCAGATAAGATCATCTCGAAAAAACCCTGTTGAATGCCAGATGGAACTAGGGTTACGATATGACTGCCAGAATTTTCGAGAACGTGGACACCATTACCCTGATTCGTTGGACAAACCGAGGATTTGTGGATTTTGAAATCCTGGTAGGTGGTTTGTGGCCTCAATAGAATGTGAATCGAGGCCGGCGGACCCTCCGATATCTTTCTGGTAAGATTTTCAGTATGTGGTTCACATTCTTTGGCCAAACCATCTCTTAGGTTGCCATGTTGTACGAAACTCCAAGTGATTAGGAGAGGAGGTTGTTTAGAGATTATATGCGATATGCTTTTCCGCTTTACAGGCCGTCTGGTTCGTATATTCTTACGCGTATAATGCAGTTGTAGTGGCATTATTACATAAACGTCAGATGATCAAAATTTCATCGCCAGGAAACTTTCTGCTAAGATTGTCCAGATGGATACATTAACGCAATCCCTCGCTTCCTTGAATGTGCATTCAAGATCATCTGCACAAGCGCTTCAGTGTTGGGAATTGGTTCAATGGCTTCCTGTCACCAATTTATCACAAAAGCATCTGTTAGTACCAAAACAAAAATCACTTCAAACTGCAGATTTTCGTCTATTCCTATGACGTTTTATTCTCTGTTGTAGCCTCGACAGCGCCCTCATTTTCACTTGAAGCTTTTCCCCCATGTTGAGCCCTCTTCTTACTCGGAAAGGACTGGTAAAGTGGGCATACACAGTAAGAGGAGATCAGATTCATAGAACTGATGTTATTCCACTTTTCCGGAATCTGGAGGGCAGGGGACAATGTAATCTCCCAATCCTCAAAGACCAGAGATAATGAAGACAACGAAGAGGAGATGCTTTCCGAATGGTTTGTTTTGGAAATGCAGATGTTATGGTAGCTGGAGGAACTGTCAATAGATGGGTCTTGCAGAGCTAGAACATTGAGCACATAGTATAACTCATTTCCAAACACGTGTTCTCCGCCAATTGACTGTAATCGTGATGAATTTGTGTAAAGGTGCTGGTATTATGGTATTGGAGGAACTTGAGCATATAAAAAACGTAGTGCAAATATATATGGCAAAGTCCGAGGATATGGCATGTTAGCAGAAACAAAATCATTTCACCACTGCGCCATGAGCTCAAAAGCACTGCCATCACTGAATATGCCTCGTTGATGCCTTGGATACCGTATGCCTCGTGAATACTATATGATCTGGGCGCCGTTGGTACGTTTTGTTTAGATTTCTTTTCTTTTTTAGTTTAAATATGTTTTGTATTTATTGTAATATTTATTGTTTTATATTTGTTTTGTATTTATTTTTAATTTTATTTGTTTTATATTTCTATATATTTTCGATAAAATATGTAAATATAAAATCTTTTTGTATATTTCTATCTATTTAGATTTATATTTATTTGTTTCTTGTCCACGTTATTTTTTTTTTTTTTTATATTTAGTCATAATTTGTTTTTGTATATATTTTCATTTTATTTTATTTTTTAATTTAAAAAAAAAACTAATCATTTTTGTTTTTTCGATATGTAAAAAAAAAAAACATGGATTTTCTTAATTGAAAAAATAAAAATACTAACAAATTAGGTTTATTTTTAGGTTTTCCTAAAATAAATAAATAAACACTAACAATAGTGATAGTTTATTTTTAGGTTTTCCTAAATAAAATTGTGTTGATTTTACAACCGTAAAAGAAAATTCAACTTAAATAATAAATTAAAAAATTTAATTTATTGTTAAAAGTAAAATCAACATATATAAAAAAAAAACACATACTTTTCACAAAATTCACATAGGTTTGAAAATAAAGAATGGAACATTTGGAAGCATAATTTGAAAGAACATTTGGTGGATTATTTAAATGCTGACAAACTTGTTTAGTTGGCAAATCGATATTGTTGTATGCTTTTATAACGCACTAATCTACAGGACACAACAAATCCATGCACAGAAGTCAGCTGACACAAACAGGGAGTATTACTCTTCAAGGTTATTTTCACAAATGGATTGATACTAAAATCATGATTAAGTCAACTTTAACACTTTGTCTGTCCTAAATATGTTTTATTTGGTATGAAATTTTTGCATAAGAATCATGAAGAAACTGGCCATTTCTTCTAGAGCACACTTATGTTTTCTTTGTACCAATTTTTTTTTACAAGTTACAGGATAATCAAGTGATCATAAGGAGATTATATTGTGACGACAATTGGTCTTCCAAAGACTAAGTCATGAAAGATTCTAAAGGAAAATCCAACTCTACAACCACTCCTTTGCGACTCCCTTTTTGCAAAATATTTTCAATTCCACCTATTGTAAAACCATAAAGCATGACCTTTCCATATCCATTTTTCACAGCAAGAGTTCTTATTCATACACCATGCATTTCCTTCCATTCATTCCTTACAAGCTTACCATAAGTGTGTATTTTCCACGTCATTACCATTCCCCTTCATTTCCGCCAATAAAACCCTGCTTGAGTCAAAGTCCTAGAATCTAAGTATCATTGAAAAAACACATGGAGGCTTGCATGCCTTAATGGCAAGTACTCTTGCCAATGAACAATGGGAGTACATTAATATCCCTTGTTCGTTGGATCTTGTAGGTGACTCGACCATGACAAATTTATTCCCTACAAAGATGTGTTAGGCATCCTGACTCCCATTGGAATCAATGGTGGTAGCTCTTGTGTTGGCTAGGGGCATTCATTAACGGCCACTAAGTCAACAACTTCTTGCTATGTTCGACATCGACACATTTAATCACATAGTAAGATTTGTGGCAACGAGCGTTGAAGACTTGAAGACCATATTTTGTAGCAGATGAAGCCAAATTCCATTCATTGTTTTTCAGTATGTCATTTCCTTTTATTGACTTGAGGACAAGTCAATAAATAAGGCTGGGAGAGAAATGTAACTTCTATATTTTGTATACCTTTCAAGCCTTATACATTTTCAGTCGCATTTAGCAGCAGATGCCAAACATTCAGCAGACGATCCAACAACAGATTCAACAGCAAATGCGGCAACAATAAAATATTCACTATTCTTGATTTCATCCACCATTTTCCCAACCAAGTAAAGAAGACTACGAACAACAGTTTTTGCAGCCGCACGTGCACGACTTCTATTTTTGGAAGGGTAAGTTAAGGTATGATAGTTTCTAACTTTTAGCCATTAAATTCCTTGAAAAGTTGGAATAATAATTTTTGGAAAAAAGTTCACTTCCTTTCCCCTTCTTTTCCCTATTTCACATAACTGCCAAACCATCCTTTTAAGGGGAAGGATACATTTACATTCATGCTTTGTTACATTCATATAACATCCACATTCATATTCTAAAACCCACTT
>APFE031617218.1:69362-154886 GCA_000404065.3 Pinus taeda | reverse complement strand
TCCTGCGGCGCCTCGAAAGTCCTCCTATGGCGTCTCCTGCGGCGCCTCCGCACTTCCGCAGCTGCAGTGCTCGAGAGATCACCCTTCACAGATTCTCTTTCCACTTCACTTTCATATAGATCGAGCTTTTGAAACAATAACACAATATTTCAAATCTTAAGATATTCAACCCAAAAGCATACACAAGCCAAATGATCGCCTTTGCTTTATATAGGCAAGCTCTTCCTCAAATCATGGACCAATACCACGGGCCAAAACCATAACAAACCAATACCATCAACTCAATACTAGGGATCAACACATCTGTCGAGATGCCATGGTCCAAAAACCATAGGTTCAAATTCCAAGGACTAACTACCATGGACCAAAGGTAAGTTTTCCCACATGAAATAAACTTTCTCTGCATAAAATTCCGTGAACTTTTCTCCACATGAAATTAACTTTTATAAACTTTTCTCTGCATAAAATTCCGTGAACTTTTCTCCTGCGTACTTCTTAATTCTCATCATATTGAGATCCATGCCATGGGTGTTGCCATCAAGTACAACATCTGTAACATATAACCATACCAGAAACATAATGCCAACAGATACATATCTATATATATATATATATATATATAGATATATATATGCGTGTGTGTGTGTGTGTGCATGTATGTATGTATGTATGTATGCATATGTATATATGTTGGAGATATGTATCTTTTGATAGTATGTGCACAATGATCTATTTTTGGCATGTGTTATGATTTACAATGAAGACTTGATTCAGTAATTTAGGGTTTGTACGCAAGTTTTCTTCATGATTATCACATACATACACAAATATTATTCAGATTAGTAGCATATATATTTTGAGATATGTCTTGGTATGAATTAATTTGAAATCTATATGCGAGTTTTATACATGGGAATTGCATATATATGTAGATATGTTTAATTCAAGTCACATATGTGTTCTAGGTTTTGTAATTGCTTATTGGTGATGACAGTTGATGAAGTATGTATTATTTATTGTTGTTCATTAATGATTTCTTGATCAGAATGGTTTGTATTTGACGATGTGGATTGGATTGATTTGGTTGTGACTTGGTATATTGATTAGTGATAATACTTTAGAAGTGTGACTAGGTATGACTCAATATGTGTTTTCAATGACCTATGATTAGTGTTGTGATTTGTGATTGGTTGTGTGATATATGATTCAATGGTTGGTTCAATAGTACAGTGATTCAATATGTCAATGGTTTAGTATTCAATGATTTGAGAGCTGTACGCAGGTTTTATGTATAGGAAACACATATATATGTGGATATGATTCAGAACAATCACGCATACATTTAGGGGTGAAGTTGATCATGGTTTGTAATGATTCTAGGTTTTTCTATGTTGATTGGCATAATTGGTTGATGAGTATAATCTTTATTAATTTATTGGTCTTGATTTGATCAACTATTGATTGATTGGTAACTTCGGTTGGTTAAGTATTCATTGATTCAATTGCATTAGTGATTCAGTTTATTGGTGATTGGTATTCAGTGGTAATTCATTGATTGTATTCATATTCTATGATTCAGAATTTAGTTTCATATAATGGTTTGAGCGTACTATAAAGTGTGGGTCCAATGTGCAAAATTGATGAAAGATGACCTGCATGTTTTAACGTTTTGAGACAGGTGGATCCAGTATGAAATATTATGAAACATTTTCCTTAGGGTGTTGAGGGTTGTAGCCTTCAATGAGGGAGTAGGAGATCCCTTCTGGTTGTAGCCGATAAATGAGATTAGGGGGTTGTAGCTCCTTTCTATTTGGTGTTGGAGAACGAGTGGAGGTTGTAGCCTCCTACCAGTGGATGCATGCTTGCTGGAAGGAGTCTGCACCAGTACAACAACATGATGTACTGAATTATTTTATTATAATAATAGAAGAAGACAGAGATGAAAACAATGGTGGTATTCTCTCACATTCGGTTTCTGCCTAAAATCCCAATGTTCTTACGTGTTTTTGTGTTTTTATGTGGGTTGATTTATCTTCTCTTTATTTCATATTGAATGACTTAATTATTAATAATGCAATGGTAAAGTTAAACATCTGATTGAATGTACAAAAAATAAGTAATATAGATATATGTGATTTTATTTCACTAAAGACGCGTACACATGCAGGTTTTTTGAATAACAATAGCATACAAAATTATGAAATTGAAATTGAAGGTTTAAAGTGAAATAAAAATACTAATTCACCCCCCTCCCCCCACCCCGCCCCCCTCGGGAGTATTTTTGCTAACAATTTTTATCAAAGTAGATCACTTCAATAGAATCTTAACTGCTTTAGAGTGGATTAGGGACAATGGAAAGTAAAGAATAAGGCAACTCATAGGAAGAGGTCAAGCCAAGAAAGCAGTGAAAGTGATGTATCCAATGTCATGTCAATTTATGCATTGAGAAATAAAGGACAAACTATATTTAAAGATGTCATCAAATATTCAGATTTAGGATAACCTTGTTTTTTCTTGATCAATAATGAATAAGATAGTGAAGATGGTGATCAAGAATCATCAGGTATTGGATCTTGTTATAATTACAATTTGTTTCCTTGTGCATGTAGTGATAATAATTGTAAACCAACTGAAATCCTCTCATGGGTAGAAGTGAAGATAATCATTATGTAGAGAAATACGATTCAAAAATAATGGCCATAGAAGCAGAGATTAAAAAGCTCACAAATGAGAATAGAGAAAATAAATTTTAATGCAACAATTGATGAAAAGGAGTGTGCCTACAAAGAAGATATAGTCACATTAAAAACCGAGTTGAAAGAAGGAAAAAAATTTGAAGAAGGAATGAGAAACAAGTATTGTGAAAGGGAAGATGAGTGTCAAAGTTTGGAGGATGAAGTAGCTTCATTAAGAAATAAACTCAGAAATTTGCAAGAGGAAACAAAAATTGAAGAAGATTGAGTAATCAAGGAGCTTAAAGAAATAATCAGTTATTGTGAAGGACATGAAGCAGAGATCATCTCTCAAATCTGATCATAAAAAGTAAAGCAAGTGATATGAGGATATACTTCAAGTATTTGAAGAATAAGAAAATGAGCTTAAGGGATATAGCATCGAGTTGAGAACTCAGTAGGAAAATACAAAAGGAGAAAAATAGGTTTAGGTATGTATACTAGAACGTAAATTAGCAGAAAAAGATAAGCAATTGAGATTTCAAGATAACTCAATGATATTGGATAATATTCTTAACAATCATAGGTCTCCCTCCATTAAATCTGGTCTTGGCTTTCATAAAACTTAAAAAGAAAATCTAGTTCAAAAGCCCACACAAACAATCTTGAGATTAACAAAGAAAATTCTAGTAAAGAATCAAAAGGGAAACCAAACCAACAACCAAGAAAACTAAATTTTCAAAGGAAATCGTTTTCTCCTAACTATAGAAATAACAATCCACTCACTCCATTAAATAATGATATTGAATCATTTATTTGTCATAACTTTGGACACTTTGTAGCCAATTGCAAAAGAATATTTGTAGGAAGATCATCATCTCTCAAGTACTCAAGTCTCTTTAAGGGATATTGTTTTGTTTGCAACATGTTTGGTCACAAAAATATTGATTTTAGTAGGAGAAATATGAAGCAAAAATATTATGATTCTCTTGTTCCATTTTCTTGTCATGTAAGGTGTTATACATGTAATAAGTTTGGATATGTAGAAAAATAATGCAGGATCAAAACAATGAATCCATTCAAACAACAAGAAGACTCCTACCAAAGCAAGCAATCAAACAAGAAGATTGGATCTGCCAACATTACTCATATTAAGCAGAAGGAAGAAGAACAAGTCAAGTGTAGCATTGCTTTTGGTGCATTTGAAGAAGAAGATCAGTGGTACGTAGATAGTGGATGATCTCATCATATGTTTGGAAATAAGGACAAATTCATTTATCTCAAAACCAAGGGTGGTAAGATCATTCTTGGAAATGGTACATATGAAAAGGTACTAGGTAAGGGTAATGCAAATGTTGATATTAAGAATACAGAAGCAGGTAATGTACTACTAGTTGATGGGATAAAGGATAACCTTCTAAGTGTAATCCAAATAGATTATAAAGGGCATGCAGTTGTATTCACATCAACTAAATGAAAAATTATAGAAGAATACATTGGAAGAAATATAGCAAAAGGATTCAGAAATTCAAACAACCTATATGTGTTAAAGAAGAATCTAGGTAGAAATAAGAGGTCGAGATCCTCTTCCTCAGATTCAAAGTAAGCAAAGATATCCCCTACTTTAGTTTATTATACTTAATGCATACTTGTAATAAAGTTTGCAAAATTAAATGTGTGGTGCATAGCCTCATGTAAAACAAGTGATGACTACCAGGTCCACAAGATCAGTGGTGTGTGATATTAGGGGGAGCTATGCATATGTATCTTGATGATGATTCCATATGTTGTTCTTTTGGTAATGTTTATATTATTGATATTGCATCTAATGAAGTGAATGTAATTAGGAATAGACATGACATGTTCAAGGGGGGTTGTTTCCATGAAAAATCAACATTTCATATTCTGTACATGTTTCTTATGTATGAAAGTCACGTGTACATGTGGTTTCTAACTTATACAGTCGTGTATGCTTCTTATTGATGATAAAGAAGTATCACAGATTCATGGGGATCTCCACATTTGTTTCCATTGGTCCATTATTGGATTTATGGTTCTAACATTGGTTTTTTATAGTATATTAATGATTCCCTTGTGTTTTCTAGAAATGTGTGAAAGAGTATCGGTTCATGATGAGTGATGAATTGTTGAAAATTTGCATTACTGTTGTTGATTGTTCTTTTTGATGGTTGATGAGAAGGATATAATATGATCAAAATTGATGATGAAGAGTTCGCACAAGTTTAGGGGGATCATCTTCTATGCTACTAATGATTCAATATTGGCACAATGATATCTTGAGTACTCCTTATTGCATGATTGTGGCTATGATTATTTCATGGTTATTTCTACTGTCATCGTCATTTTTATTTCATTACTCACTGTTGGAAAATATATGTGTTGGTGTCACTATGTCAATAATTCTTAGACTTCATATGATGAAAATATTGTCGTTGTTGTATAAATATTGATGCACTTGATGAGGATGATATATATGTAATGGTCATTGTTGATGTTAGTTGATGGCTTGTTTTCCTATATTTTGTTGACGCATAGAGAGAATATGTTGACCTTGATGGCATGAGGTCAAGGGGATGATTTGTTTTATTGCAAAAATATTATGTTGTTGCTACTAATGCTTAGTGATTCTTTGATGCATTGTATATTTGGCCATGTGTTGATGATATTGAATAGATTGATATTACACTATCCTATATGCCTGATGATATATTTCTTCTTGATGATGAGGATGCTCACGTCACTCTATTATGTCATTTATGTTGTTGTTGTTAGATGCTTATGTTGCATATTCATATATGGTGCATGGAATTTGTTGATGATATTCATGGTTTTTTCTACAAAGATACTTCATTGTTGAGATCCTTGTTATAGATGTCATGTAGAGGTCATGAAAAGGCTCGTCTAGTAATCATTGTAAAATTCAGTCATATATGGGCTAGAGGAATCAAGCCATGTCATCTATGTAACCCCATTATATTTTTTGATTGATGTAAAATTGGGTCAGATGTGTAGCCCAATTAAATTGGGTGACTGATCATAAAGTCATTGATTATAGGAGATGTCATGAATACCTATGTATTTTCATCATAAATTCTTATACCTAACCCCACATTTACCCACTTTTAAAAGATCTGTATGGTAAACATGAGTTGAGTGTTTCTATGACATGACTCAAAATCCAAGTTCTAGTTATGGAAATGGGGTCTATTAACCGAAAACATATTGTCATTCCTTAGGGACACAAGATCACCCACGTGATTGGAAAAACTAGTAGTGATCAATACCTGAGCTTGAACTTCTTTTTCTCAGGATTTACACCCCAATTGTAGGCATGACATGTTGTGCATGCAGTTGGAAGGATTCAACTACATGCATAAGCTTGCCTCTATGCAGTTAAAACCAAATTTCTCCAATTCAGTTGGTGCGACTGTGAGATTAGTGCCACTTTTTCAGGATTGACATATAGGCCACTTCCCAAAACAACCCAAAACTCTTCAAAACCCATTCTAGAATGAAAACAAGTCTAATAAATCCATACTAGGGCTAGATCTTTCTCAAAACATTCTAGTCACATGATAAACATTTCTCTAAACATATGATGAAAATGGAAGGTACAGCTCATGAATACATATCTTATCATTATCTCAATTACTTCACCAAAGAATCATCAAGAAGGATATCTTCCCTCTCAATGTAGTTTCAACAACACTTGCCAGCCCATGCATTCATTCATTACTTATCAAATCATAAGCAAGATCCATAGTAAGAGCACGCCATTTAACCATGTTTATAACTAGCATATATCTAGTATAAACTAGTCTTAAAATCAACACAATAATCAATACATGTTCTCATATGTCACAATAAGAAATTACTCATATTAATCATATGTAAAATCCAACCAAGTCAGGGACTTCCATGTACCACTAGACCACAGATTGGGCTGAACCAAATCTCTCTTTCATCCAATCACCCTCATGTAACATTCCAAGCAAGAATGTGGGATCATATGGGTTAAATCAAAATAGAACCAATCAATGCTTTCATAGGCCAAACTACCTCAACCCTCAACCACAGTGATTTCATCTAAACTAGTCAAGAAATCACTAATATCAAAACAAGCTTGGATGCCTCTAAATTCCTTCACCATCTCCAAAGGAATTTTCATGTCTCCACCCATCTATCAAGAGTTCCAAGAGAAATCCCATCTCCACCATTGAACCTTAGGAATTTTCCTAAGACTGCCTCAATTGGGATCTAATCCTATCGGTCATCCAATACTTAATCAAAATAGAGAAACCACTACATCATGGTTATCTAGGAAATAGCAAGGAAAGGCTGAAACCACTGTCAATCTAGGCAAATCCCATGCCAATGATATAAAAATCACCAAAGAACCACATGCATGTACCATGCATTCAAATCTCAGCAAGGAAATCACACATGCAACCTGTTACCTGGAATAAATTTTTGTTATAGGTGTCGATCCAACCTTATTTTCCACTACCCAGAATTCCATTGCTTATCCTTTGCTTGCTTTCTTTCCCAAGTGCTTCCTCTCTCTTATCGTAGAGTTCTCTTGCTAAAATTGATCAAAGATAAAAACTGACAAAAACTAATCCAAAATATGTTAAAAACTATGAACTATTTCTCTGGTGCCTTTTTATCATTAGTGTAGATAATCTCTTCCTTTCCTTTTTCATTTTTTTTCATTTTCCTTCATTTTCTCTCTAATCTCCCTTGCATGCATATTTGTGTCTCTTCACCTTCCCTTTCTCATATTTTCCTTTATTTCCTTACTTAAATGTCATGTATTTCCTCTTTTCCTTTGCTAATTCCATTTCCAATTTCCATAGCCATTAATAAACCACAATTGATCCCCACTATAACATTTTCCCACCATTCAACATGAAATATGTGTCCCATGACCTTGGTTTTATTCTATTTACATGAAAAATCAACCCAAGGTTGTTAGAAACCCCTCCTCCTTGGAGGAACACCATCCTCAGTGTTCTATGATGCTTATAACAAACAAAATATAATACCTATGGAGCTTTCTAACACATCTTGTTGTAATATTTACAATATACTAGACTGTTGAAAACATGACCACCATACTACTTACTGGAGTTTTGTAACACAAATCGATGTAGTATTTACAACATGCTACTTATTGGACCTTTATAACACATCTCATTGTAGTATTTACAATACACACACACACACACACACAAAGATTATATATATATATAACCAAACACATATACCGAACACATATTCTCAACCAGCAAATAAGGAAGGATACAAATAATGCATCTGATCAGTCATCTCCCATGTAGCTTCATCGAGCCCAGAGTGCTTCCACTGCACTTTAACTTGCTCTATTGTTTGGTTTTGAAGCATAAGTTTTTTCCGCTGCAGAATGCATTTTGGCTTTGGATGTAACTCTCCCTTTGGATCCACCTACAATATAGACCAATCAATCACATAATAAACATCCTACACATATCTCTTAAGCAATGAAACATGGAAAACATCATGTACTTTCACTATTGGTGACAGTGTAATTCTATAGACCACTCGTCCAATTCTCTTCTGGATCTCAAAAGGCCCACAATACCGATGTGTCAAATTGGCACATAATCTAATCCTTAAGGAGATCCTCTTGGACTTGATGCACAAGTACACATGCTCTCCAACCTAAAACTCCATGAATTCTCCATGTTGATTCACATAACTCTTCTACCTGTCTCATTCTACCTTTAAGTTCCTTTTAATAACCTACATCTCCTACTTCATCTCAACCATTATATCTGATCCAATCAATACCCTATTCACTAGATCACTCTAGCTGATAGGAGTAGTACAACTCTATCCATAGAGAGCCTTAAATGGACTTGTCTTCAAGGATTCCTGGCACCCATTATTATAAGAAAACTCCACTAGCGGAAGATACTCTTCCCACTTCCTTTGCTAATGCATGACATACATCCTCAAGATGTCCTCAAGAATCTTGTTAAACCTCTCTGTTTCTCCATCTGTCTATTGATGATAAACTATATTGAAGGCTAAATCTATCCCCAATATTGAAAACAACTCCTTCCAAAAATTGGAAGTGAAATTGGCATCTATGTCTGATATAATCTTCTTGGGAACTCCATGCAACCTCACTATCTACATGATGCAAAACTAAGCCACTTCACTAGCTGAATTAGTAGACTTCACTGCAATGAAGTGAGCTACCTTTCTCAACCTATCAACCACAACCATGATGAAATCATGTTGCTTTTATTTCCTTGGTAATCCTGTAATAAATTCCATGGAAATGACCCCCCCATTTCCTTTCTATAATTAGACTAGTTGCAATAAACTAGTTGGATGCTTACATTCATCTTTCACCTGTTGACAGTCCAAACACCTTGCAATAAACTCAACCACATGTTCTGATCTGGATTTAAATAGGAATGCAAAAAATTATAAAGATAACCATAAACACAGATATGCAGCGGAAATAATACTTCATTTCATTAATGTAAAATATTGAAATATGCTTACAAACAGTAATGGAAATAAACCAACTAGGGCGATGGTAGCTTATCTTTAAGAAGAGATGTGGCAACTACATGCCGCTCAATTGTGTTACAATGAGGCTCAAAGGCCTATTTATTGTTTAGAAACAATGGAAAACCCTTAACATCCCAAAACCTAACCCTAGAATATGAAACGCCAAATTGTGGGCCCCGTTTGGGTAAATTGGTACATCAATTTCCCGGGGTCGTAACTTTGGCATACGATCTCTGTTTGACGCGTACAATAGCTCGTTAGAAATATCTATCCGAGCACTACCACTTTGGGAAGGGAAACATCGATCCATGGACCCATTTTGCCCCCACATTTCCCAAAAAGAATCGTTTAGGGCATCAAAACGGCTCCGGAAGTTTAGGACCCGAAAAACTGCTAAAAATAGCAAATTGAACTACAATTATAGAAACTGAAAAACTGAAAGAGACAGTTGTGGGGGTCCAAATGGGATAGGTGGGTGGCCACCAACATCCACCTGGTGATAGAAAATTATATATTACAGAGCAATGGAACACATAAAATATTGCATAAATATAAACAAAGAAAATTCATAAAACCAGAGAGACACAGATAACTGTGGTTCACCCAGTTTGGGCCACGTCCACCCCTAACGGCCAGTCCTTCCTTTCTATTATCCAAAAAAATGAAGAGACACAACCTACAACAAATCCGTTGTAATATCCTTTGTTTTCTCTCACAATCTCAACTCTCTATTTCTCGCTCAGAGAATACACATCTATTACATAGCCTCAATACAATGCCCTCATACAAAGAGAGGGGTTGCCTTCTAGTGCAAAAAAACCCTAAACTAAACATAAGTTCTACCGTCAGATCATCTACCTAATGAACAGCCCAGATTGACTAGAAATTACTATACTTTTACAAGGCAATTTTACATATGTTTTTAGCTTTGGGGGCACTGCCCCCGAAACCCCCGCCGAGGGACTGCTGGCCCCCGGACACCCCAGTCGAGGGGGGATCAGCCCCCCTAAACCCCTGCGGGGGGGGACAAGTCCCCCCCGCATGGAGGGTGTACAAACTTCCTGGGGTATACATCTGGCTGAAACAAAGACCTCTAAATAATCATGCTCCACACCCAACAATCTCCCACTTGGAGAATCATTGTAGCAACTCCTCTACTGCTTCATTTGTTGGACAATGACTCCTCTTTGGACCTAGTTGTTTCTCATCTTCATCGTCATCCTTGAAGACCAATTGAAACTGAGCATATTCTCAGTTTCTCCCTGGTTACAACTTTTGTTAGCATATCTGCAAGATTATGGCTAGTGTGTATCTTTTGCAGCTTCAACTCTCCATCTTCCAACACTAATCGTATGAAATGGTACTTGAGCTATATGTGTTTAGTCCTGGATTGAAATGCTAATTTCTTTGCAAGATTAATGGCACTTTGGCTATCACTATATAACGTGCCCATATCATGCTCCTTACCTAATTCATCCATAAACCTTTGTAACCAAATCATTTCTTTACTAGCCTCTGTAGCAGCAACATACTCTGCTTCTGTTGTTGAAAGTGCAACAACACTTTGGATTTTTGAAACCCAACTGACAATTGTTCCCCCTACAATAGATACATATCCTGTAGTGTTCCTCCTGTTATCTCTGTCACCTGCCATATCTGCATCAACATATCCGTGTAGAGAAATGTTTGAACCACCAAAACATAATGCTTTATTTGTGGTACCTTTCAAATATTTGAGAATCCATTTTACTACCATCCAATGCTCCTTTCTTGGATTGTTCATGTACCTACTTACAACTCCCACTGCATGTGCAATATCAGACCTTGTGTAGACCATTGCATACATTAAGCTTCCAACTGTTGACGCATATGGAACTTTAGACATATAATCCATGTCTTCTTGGGTCTTTGGGCACATTTCCTTACTAAGTTTTAAATGGTTAGAAAAAGGTGTACTAACTAGTTTTGCATTGTGCATATTAAATCTTTTCAACACCTTTTGTATGTATTCATTCTGGGACAATGTTAATTTGCAATTTTTCCTGTCTTTAGTTATTCTCATACCAAGGATTTGTTTTGTAGCTCCCAAATCCTTCATTGCAAATGAATTTGCCAATTTTCTTTTGAGCACATTTACTTCCTACATGTTAGACCTTGCAACAAGCATGTCATCTACATACAATAACAATATAATATAGCTGCCATCATTTTTCTTTTTCAGATAAACACAATGATTAGAGTGACATCTAGATAACCTTGTTCAGAGATAAACTTGTCAAATTTTAGATACCGCTGCCTTGGAGCCTGTTTTTAAGCCATACAAGCTCTTCTTCAACTTGCACACTAGTTTTGCAATATATATATATATATATATATATATATATATATACATCCTAAAGCATCCATAAACCCTAATCCATTAACCCTGGATTAGAACATAACTGTAGTTCCCTTGACCGGATCTAAAAGATACCATGGGTAGAAAAGCAGCATACCCAAAACCATGTGCGAAAAACCACGCACAAAATCATAGGTAGGTCTACCCACCTAATATAGAGTCCAAAAAATGTTTCCCCTAGGCAGACCCTGTAGAGGGGGCCTATCGCCTCCCTCAAACCCCCTAACAAGGGGGGTTTCTACCCCACCCGTGACACCCCCATTGCATCCAACGCAATGAACAGGGGGATCTTTCATCGTGGGGCTAGTTGTGGAAAGAATATAACACACACCCAACATTCTCCCGCTTGTTTTCTTTCCACGGGGGGCCACATGAGAGCTTAGTCATTGGTCCAGCCCTACAATGCCCATTGTTTCTCTACACCAAGAAAACTTCTCATTGCTTACAAACTTCATCAATGCATCTGTAACATTCTTCAAAGTGTCCACCTTTACCAGCAACACCTTTTTGTCCTCAACAATATCCCTCACAAAGTGAAATTGAACATCAAAGTGCTTTTTCTTTGAATGATAAGAAAGGATCTTTGCCAGGAAAATTGCACTTTGGCTATCACAATCTATCCTTATAGCCTGTTGTACCAACCCCATACTTGAACACAATCTCTGCAACCAAATTTCTTCCTTGCTTTCATGAGTGGAAACCATGTATTCTACCTCTGTAGTTCAAAGTGCCACCAGACTATCTATTTCCCATCCAACTTATTGCACCTCCAAACAAGTTAAATACATACCCACTTGTATATATTCTCTGATCCATATATCTATCCAATCTTGGTCTTCCTTGATAGCATAGACCATAATCACTAGTGCCATGCAAATACCTGAAAACCTGCTTCACTGCTATCCAATGCTCCTTCCTTGATTTTGACATAAACTTGCTCAATACTTCCACTGCATGTGCAATGTCTAGTCTAGTACGAGCCATTGCTTACATCAGGCTACCGACTGCACTTGCGTACGGAAAACAAGACATGTCATCTTCCTCTTCTTGTGTCTTGGGACACTATTCACCTGATAAATTTACATCGATAGGAATAGGAACCTTCATCGGTTTACTATCCTCCATATTAAACCTCTACAATATTGTCTCAACATACTTCCTCTGGTTTAACTAGAGCTTCCTTTTTGCTCGATCTCATTTAATTTCCATTCCCAAAATATAGTTTGCAGCACAAATATCTTTCATGTCAAATTTGGAGGACAATTAGGTCTTCAATTCCTCGATAATTTCTTTTTTATTTCCAATCAATGACATATCATCCACATACAAGACCAAATAAATAACATTGTGACAAACTAATCTAAAATACACACAATGATCAGTTTATCTTCTGGTGAAGCCAAGTCTTGATGTATATGTATCAAATTTTTGATACCACATCCTTCGTGATTGTTTTAACCCATACAGAGACATTTTTAACTTGCATAGAAGTTATTTCTTACCCTCACTGCAAAGCCTTTAGGTTGTTTCATGTAGATCTCTTCTTCAAAATCCCCTTGAAGAAATGGTGTCTTCACATCCTTTTGTTCTACCTCAAAGTCAAAAGCAGTAGTAATAAATAAAAGTAATCTAATAGAAGCTACCTAGGCAACAGAGGAAAAAATATCACCAAAATCAATTCCCGACACCTAGGAATAACCTTATGTTCCAATCGAGCTTTTTATTTCTCCACCTTGCCTTCTGCATTCATCTTCTTCTTAAACACCCATTTTCTTCCAATGGGTTTCCTTCCAGCTGACAACTCCACCAGATCCCAAGCCTCATTTTTGTCTAAAGATGCCATTTCATCAACCATGGCCTCTTTCTGGGGTTTTCCATCCTCTGAATCTATTACCTCCCTAATATTTTTGGGATCATCATCAGTAATAGATAAAGGAAAATTTGAACAGAAAAAAGATGGACTATACCTTTATGGCTGCCTACTTTCTCAACCTAATCTTCTTACAGCTAGAGTTTGTGGCTCTTCATCTTCTAATTCCTCTTCTGTTGTAGAGACTAATTCTTCCTCCTTTAGCTCAAACTCTATGTTTTCAGGTTCCTTTGGTAGAACTTCATGTTTAATAACATCTTTCACTCTCTAAACACCACATCGCGATTTTACACAACCTTCCTTGCTTCTCGGTTCCAAAGCTTATAACCTTTTAAACCATCCTTATACCCAATAAAGATGCACCTTTCATATTTACTATCCAACTTGGTTCTTTCCTCCTTTGGAACATGTACATATGCATCACATCCAAATACTCTTAGATGTGAAAGAGAGGGTTTCTTACCAAGTTACCATTCCATACCTCTTGTGGAGTCTTATCCTCCAACATTGATGAAGGTGATATATTGACCAAGTAACATGCCATCTCCACTGTCTCTGCCCAGAATTTATGTCCTAACATGACACCACTGAATATGCTTCTTGCCTTTTCCATCAACATCGTGTTCATTCTTTCTACAACTCCATTTTGATGAGGTGTGTATGGAGTAGTATTTTGTCATGCTACACTTCACTTCTTACAGAACTCTTCAAATTCCTTCTTGCAAAACTCTCCACCATTATTTGTCCTCAGCACCTTTATCTTTTTCTTTGTCTGTTTTTCCACCAGAGCCTTAAATTATTTAAACCTGTCAAAGACTTCAGGTTTCTTCCAGAAGAAATATATCCATGTATTCCTCGAGAAATCATCTATAAATGATACATAGTATACAAACTTACCCATTGATGGACCCGGCATAGGTCCAAACAAATCATTATGCACAAACTCTAATATTTGTTTCGCCCTCCTAGCACCATAGTGGAAACTCACCCAATCTTGCTTCCCATATATGCAATTTTCAAAGAAATCAAAACCCAAAGAGAATTTAGACATACCTTCTACCGTACTATTACCATGAGGTATTTGAATACCCTTCTCTCCAATATGTCCATGCCTTTGATGCCATGGTATGGTCTTTTCTCTAGAGACCACTAGATTTTATGTTCCACTTTCAAGAACCGCAGAACTGTTGAACCCATCAATAACAATGCTACCCTGAAGCTTGCACGGAGTTCCAATCCAAAATCCCCACATCAATACTAGTGCTCCCCAAACCATCTTGCAGGTACCTTTCTCGAACATTGTTTTTACACCTACATCATCCATCTTGCTTACAGAAATCACATTTCTCGCCAATGCATGAATATGTATAACACCCAAAAGTTTTCTTATCAGGTGAGGAGGTAACACCTCAAATAAATTATGTTTATTCATTAGGATTACTCATCATTATATACATGAGGGAGTGACTCTTGGGTTTCACCTCCCAATGACTCTTCATTTTCGATTATTTACAAGTGTTCACCCAATCCCCATGATTAGGTGTCAACATTCCCCCCTTTAATCTGAAGGGGTGTTGATGATTTCAAGCATCGTTCTGAATCTTTCAATATTTTCTCTTCCAAGCGCTTTGGTGAAGATGTCTCTGATCTACTCATTAGCGGAACAATGTTGTAGATGGATTGTCTTGGCCTCAACATGATGTCGAATCAGATGGTATTTTGTATTGATGTGCTTCGTTCTATCATGGAACTTTGGTTTCTTAGCCAAATTTATTTCAAAGGTGTTGTCAATCATGAGTGGAGTTTAAATGTACTTGTTTTACCTAAATCTTCCAGAATTTTCCTTAGCCACGTAATTTCTTTTATTGCCTCGGTTGTTGCCACATATTCTACTTCTGTTGTGGAATCTTCTGGAATTGATTGTTTTCCTAATCTCCAAGAGATAGCTCCTGATCTAAGACTCATATCATAACTAGAAGTAGATACCCCAGTTTCTTTGTCTCCATCAAAGTCTGAATCAGAGTATCCAATCAAGCTGAAGTCGCCCACCTGTGTATACTGGAGTCCAAATTCTTGAGTTCCCGACAAGTACTTTAGAACTCTTTTTGCAGCAGACCAATGTCCCTCATAAGAATTTTGCATAAACCTGGAGAGGATTCCAATAGAAAATTAAATGTCCAGTCTAGTAGTAGTTAGGTAGTTGAGACTTCCTACAAGCTATCTATACTTTGTTCCATCCTAAAATTATTTTCCTTCAATGGATGTGAGATTTAAGTTTTGTTCCATAAGAGTGGTTAGAGGATTGCATTCATCCATGCCAAACCTGTTAAAAAAGTCTTTAATGTACTTCTTTTGAGAGAGGAATATAGACTTAGGATGTTAATTTACTTCAATATCAAGATAGTAGTGAACATAGCCCAAGTCATTCATTTCAAAACTTTTCCTCAATTCCTTCTTTATGGATGCAATGTAGTTCTCATTGTTCCTGTCATCAAAAGATCATCTACATATACCACAAGATATACAATTATTTTTCCAACTTTCTTGACAAACAAAGTTACATCATCAAGATCATAATGTTTGAAGTTGAGTTTCAGAAGATGCTTAGTTAACTTTTCATACCAGGATCATGGTGCTTGCTTGGGCCATACAAGGATTTCACTGGTTTGCATACTTTATGTTCATGTCCTTTCACATTAAATCCTTCAGGCCAGGACATAAAAATAATATCTTTTAAATCTCCATTCAAGAAAGAAGTTTTACATCCATTTGATGGACTTTCCAATCATTCTGAGATGCTAGGGAAAAGAGTGTCCAAATGGTAGCCCATTTTACTGTGGAGGAAAAATTTTCCTCATAATCGACCCCTTACTTCTATGCAAAACTTTTTTCCACAAGCCTGGCTTTGTGCTTATCAAGTGAGCCATCAGTTTTATACTTGTTCTTGTAGACCCACTTGCAGCCAATTGGTTTGGTTCCCAATGGAAGATCAATCATATTCCAATTTCCATTATTTATCAAGGCATCATACTCATTTTGCATTGCTTCTTTCCATTCATCATGAGAAGCAGCTTCTTTGAAGGAAGTTGGTTCAAAATCTATAGACAAATTTAGTTCACAATCATAAGAAACATCCATATCAACAGGTGAATCAGAATCATCTACACCACCTCTATTTTTCTTGATTGAATTTATTGTTCCTGTATTTCCAACTTCATTGGGATGAACACTTTCATGTGTCTTTGTCAGCCACTTTGGGGGACCTTTATGAGATGGTCTAGGCTTCTCAGTTGATTGAGTTGGGACTGAATCAAGATTAAGTCTCCCAATTCTGCCAATCACATCACTCAAAGTATCATCAATGGTTGGAGTTTCATGTGGGGGGGAGAGTCCTTTAGAATAAGATTCCACATATTGATCTAGTATAGGAATCCCCCCTTCAAGATTTGGAATCTGATTATCAAATTCTTGAAATGATTTTTCATTTTCGAATCTATCTAGGCAATCAAGTTGCCGCTCAACAACATTGTCAGCTTTGGAAGATTAAAGAAAGATTACATCTCTAGATACAAATAAAATATTATTAACTTCATCATAGAAACGGTATGCTTTGGATGTATTTAAATACCCCAAGAAGATACACTTACGTCTCCTTGCACCAAGTTTGTTTCTATGTACTTTTGGTATCAAGGCATAACAGGTGGAACCAAATACTCTGAGATGCTTTACCGAATGTATGTGGCCATACCACATTTCATAAGGAGTCTTGTTTCTAATAGCATTGGATGGACATCATTCTTTATGTATATAACACTTAGAACTGCATCAGCCCAAAATATCAATTTTACATTATGGAAAAACATTATGGAATGTACCATATTTAAGATTGTCCTATTCATTCTTTCAGCTACTCTGTTCTATTGGGGATTATAAGGCACGGTTGTTTGATGTTTGATCCTATGTTGGCGAAGATAGTTTTCAAATTCATTTGAAGCATATTACTTTCCATTATTAGTGAGAATAGAGCGAATAAGAGGTTGTGCATCATTTTCAATCCATGTATGGAAGTTCTTGAACGTTTGAAAAGCATCAGATTTGTTCTTCAATAAATAAACCCGCCACATTCTGGTGTAGTCATCAATAAATGTAATCATATATTTATTTCCATTTGCAGAAGGAACGGGAATTGGACCACATAAATATGAATGAATGAGTTCAAGTTTTCTATGTGCTCTCGAATGTGAATCATGAAAATATTGTTTGATATGCTTTCCTAGAATGAAAGGATCACATTACTTAAGTTTACTAGGAATTGTAAGCAAACCAATAACACCATTTTTCTTCAACAAGCAAACATTGTTGTAGTTCAAGTGTCCAAATCTAGCATGCCATAATATATTTGATGGAAATGTACCTTTATCATAACAAGAATTGTATGATAAATTTTGTGCACGAGCAGAGGCACCTTGCAGCTTGAGAAGCCTTTCTTCTTCTATCTTGTCATGACAAGACAGTGATCTGATGCTTTTCTCACCTCAACCTTGCCATCAAACATATGAATCGAGTGTCCTTGTTAGCATATGTGGACCAAGGATAGCAATTTTCTCCTCATGAGTGGGAGATATAAAACAGTATGTAGAAGAAGTCTGGAAGACCATGCAATTTGACCTTGATTATGCCAAGCCCTAATGGCTTGAGTTTTGATTTGTCTACAAAGTACAGTCCTCCATCAACATTTTCAATAAATTCTTCAAAAACATCTCTTCTCAAATTCATGTGGCAAGTTTCTCCTAAATCAAGCAACTAATCATTTTTCCAAGAAGCAAGTGAAGCATTAAACAAGTCTTCATTTAATCCAATATTACAATGTGCCACAACATAGTGTGTGGATTCAAGCACTTTACCTTTCTCTTTGTCATTGGGTTTACCTTAAATTGGATTGATTTCTTTCCTACTCAATTATGTCCCAAGGCAACTTGCATGCGGATGCATCATGTGATCCATCTCTATTGCAACGTATGCAATGAAGATCAGACTTTTCTCCTTGAGAGTGTCTTCTCCCCCTGCTTATGAAATTTCTTCTTCCTCTTCCTCTTCGACCACCTCTTCCTATGGATGAATCTTGTGTTGGGCTAATTTATTGACTAAATTAACACAAGTATTTAATTATCAATCCGAGTTGTAAAACTTGGAGGCAAATCCACTGTATATGGACATCAGATATAATCAAGTTTAGAAGATAAAATTTGGAGATTTAAAGAAGTACATATTACAAATATAAACCTATTTTAACCATTTCTAATTCACTTATGTAATATATGAGGGGAGAGGCTCCTAACTTAGGCGAACCAGGTTGTCCTTCCCTATAATACTACTTTCATGACGATAAATCTAAGAGCACTAATTAACAATGGCTTATGATGCAAAAGATGTAAAAGAAGAGGCTCCTAACTAAGGAGGTCCAGATTGTCTTTCTTCACAATCCTACTATATCACAATCATCATTGCTTCAAACCAGAAATGTAAAAATAACTTCAAATGAGAAATGGAGAATGAAATTTAGTTTTAGTTCAAGATCAAATAGAAGGGAAATTTAACTTAAATTCCTTTGTGCCCCTTCATATGTAGATTAGAATTAAACCAATATTCATTCAGCAATCATCACACATCTAAATACATTTGAAACAAAAACTAGTCTATGAAAACTATGAAAATTGAACCAAGAAGTGTACTTAGCTTGGTGTGGGGGCCCTCCACCCTTTCCTTGCACACTTGAAGAAATCTCAGCTACAGCAACTTTAGTAAATCAACCAAGCATGAACAACAAATTGGAATGAAACAAGTTATTCAAATTAGCTCCCAACTCCAATTATACAAAAGTTACATACAAATTCCATTACAAAAGCCATCAAAGTATTGGCTTTAAATAGAGGTTTAATGAAACAAATTGATCTATATTATCTCTAACACTCATATCTACTCATATCCACTTATCTAAGTCGAACTCATCCAATTCATCCCAAGAAATATGGTCAATCCTATAAAATCTCAAAACTGCCCTATTTCCTAGGGATTTTCTGGTGATTAGTCATGTTTGACCAGCCTTGACCGGGCCTAATAAAGTTTGTTATGGCCGAACCAAGTGGATTTATCTTAGTCCTAGTTCCCAATTTGTCCATCCATGCATCAAACTTGAGCCCAAGTGGCCTGCAAACATGTCATCCACCTAGCTATTACGGGAATTTCTGATTGAGTCCAAAATTGCACTTAAAACTCAATTTTCATAAAAACTCCTAGAAATTGCAAAATAAAAATTAAACACTTGAATATGCATAAAATACATAAAAATGAGATGGATGTGATGGAAAATGGATGGAAAACATAAGGATTAAGTAGATTTCCCTAAGCAAAAATAGACCAAAACTGAGGGCCAACATCTCCCCCTTGCTGATCTTCAAGCATGTCCTCATGCTTGTCTTTGTCTCATTGATCTTCTGCCTCTGTATGCTGACCTCACTTGTTGTTCTACCAATGGCTCTGTCCCTTGAAGATGAAGCTTTCTCTTGAGTTACCTGTAAAAGGATATCTATGCTTTCATGTACTTCTTCTCTTTTCTTGTGGATGACTTTCTTTATCAATATATCATTCTGGATGAGCAGCTTCGAACGACAAATAAAACTTGAATTTTGCAATAAATTTCGCCACAAGATTCATGTCCCTCTCAAATCAACAATTTTACTCAAAGCATCCAATATCCAGTTTCCCTTACATCTCATTAAAAGAAGCAAAAAATTTTATGTCTAGGCATTCACTTTCAATTTAGCCACTTGTTTACCCGTGCAATCTGCAAAATAGGGGTTGAAAGAACCATAAAAGAATCTCAAATGGAAATGAATTTGAGAAAGTTGTTTGCATGGAGTCTAATTAGGCTCATTCTGAAGAAAACCCATGTTTTCATTTTTCAAATTTCATGTTATTTTACTCAGAAAAAGGCAACGAAAAATAGTGGCTTTCAAAAATCGAAATGCCTTTCTGGGACTGAATAAAATTTCATGATCCTTAGATTTGAAATCAGTTGAAATCAGATTATTGAAATGAACAATTTTCACAAATCTGAATAATCGTTTTCAAATTCACCTTCTGCGCCTTCTCAAAAATTGAAAGCTGGAGATTTACTCAAGGTAACCACTCATTCATTCACTACCTTTTGAGTAATTGATTTTTGGAAAATGAAAATCAACCTACAAGGCAATCATAATTATGCTCAGCTACATAATATTCCCCAAAAATCGAAATCTAGAAAATAAAAATCATTCTTCTTTGCCTTCAATTTTTGTGTCTTACCAAAATTCATCAACAATCCCCTCTCTGTTTCGAATTTTTTCACTATGCCCATACATGGATGAAACACATTTTGCCCACTGTGTGTAAAAAGAAAGAAGGAAAAATTATGTTCTCTGTATAAATCTTTATGCAAGCCTAATCTTCAGCATATCAAACGACATATGACAATTTTCCCTTCACTATTCTGATGACCAATATAAACCATTACATTGTTTATACAATCGTCATATGTCATTTCATTGCTCCATGATCTATATACACCACTGCACTGTTTAATTCAATCAAAATATGACAATCAATTGCACCTACTACAATGTCCATTGGCATCTAATGGAAATAATTCCTTCTTTTCCATAGGCAATGGCTACAACCCCAACCAACGTAGTGAGTGCCACACTGACACAAATAAACCAAAATCTTAGAAATTCCATTGTGAGTATTTAGGAACTCCAACAAACGTATTGAAGTTTTCCCTTCAAAAACTATTTTTATTTATAGTGTCAATGTATGGATCAAGGCTGAAATCCATTAAAAAATATCCAATATCCAAATGAGGCTCGAGGCCATGGATTCTACAAACTTATTGAAAACCGTTAGCAAATATGAACGCAAATCTTTAAACATCAGCCCACATTGTGTTTTTAAAGACTCATTCCTTCACGCATCGAAGCTGAAACTTGACTATTTGATCATAGAAATGCATGTACAGGTGTAGTTTAGGCTCAGCGAACTACATGTTTTCAAGACTTCACTCAAACTTTTCATTCATTACTTCCAACATGCATTCAAAATGTAATAAACATTTTATTGCATGGAGAACCGGAATCACAGCTAACAACTCATTCCTCGTGCATTATTTGTGCAAGCAAACTTCACTGTGCAATTAATCTGAAGATGTCATCATGTAAGCAATCAACTTTACTATGCAAACACTCTGTTTTATCTAATAAACTCGGCAATTGCATGGAGAATTTAAATCGATTACTTGGCTGTGATGAATTGTAATGATTTCCTCTGCAACGTGGCTCAATTAACCTGCGTTCCTCCTCATAATACAAATTTTCTGGAATTTGTTGGCTTATCATGTAAGCAAGACAATTTCAATTTAAAATCTTCTCTCGACATTTCAAAACAAGATGGCAACATATGGCAGCGTATCTCAAAATCTACAGGTGGCAGAGGAATTTATGCATACGAGATCTAGAACATAAAATCTGGGATTCTTTGCATAAATTACGGCTTGGCATTATCTCCATTAATTTACCTACACGGTCTCAGCTATATTTATCCTTACCTCCTCTGTCAAAATGTTTAATGCTTTTCAATCCTCTTGCTACTATTCACCTGAGTGTGAAAACTTATGTATAACTTCCTTATTTCTACGCCTTAGCTTTGCATTTCTCTCTGGGTTTTTTATGGCTCCATCTTCATGCACGCGATGAAAGGCTCAAGCACTGAGTTGGGTTGCATTTTAATTATGGAAAATAACATTACAGAGTTTGTTTAAATGTAGTTTGACCCTTTTTTTTTTACTTTCCAAGTCATTACCTGTTCTGCGTACCTATAGCTGTAGCTCATTCTCTATTCTGCGTCATTCATGGTTGCATCCTTCCTGTGGCCACGTTGCATAATAGCTGAGGGAGTGTGTTCTACATAGTTGTAGCTCTGTACAGGGCTTTTGACCAAAACGTTTTTTACCCAAGCTCAAAGCTTATACACTAATTTATTTTTCAACGCTTCATTGTTTTCTCTAAGCCTTCAAAATGGCTATGCTGGAAACAAATTTACAGTTCTGAGCATCAATAGTGGCGGAGCTGTTAATACGCACAGGTTTTTTTTGCTTGTTCAAAACGTTTTGACCATTCATTGTTTTTTCGTTGTCCGATGACCGGAATGCTGTGCACATACCATTAAGCTTTGTTGCATATCAAATCACCCCACCTTTGACTGTTGTATATATATATATATATATATATTTTTTATTTCCACGTTGTTGCATGAATCATGGTACTTTCGGCATTACCTACGACTTTTTGAATTCATCATTTAAGTTTGAATTGTATTTCCATAAGTCTGCTATGATAATAACCTTACCCCATCATATTACCATATACTTGCCACCGTATCATATTTCATGCATATATTACTAATAACATTTCTTCTTATGCGCCATGATAAGGTTTAATTATTTTGATTTGTATGCTTTGCAATATGTGCATGTCTTATATCTCCTATGTTGTTTTAACATATCGTTCTAATTTTAAAATGACCATTCAGGTCATGTTTAAAATTACTTCCATGATGTTAATTGCTTGGTTTGTTTGTGCAGGTTTCGACTTATTAAATCCTCACTTTGATCCATTTTTCTTTATGGAAAACTACTTAGGGTTAGGGTTATGAAATGAATATAGAATATATGAAGGGAATGTAGAATATAAGGATAATGGCATATTAGGGTTATGGAATGAAAAATATGTACATATGTACATTGGATTAGGTATAGGGTAAATGTAAATGTAGAATATAGGATGATGGGTATAAAATAAGGGATATAGGATGAAGGTAATGTAATGAATATGCATTCAGGTATTAACTCAATTTTAACAGTCTAAAAATTTCTACAAAAATGTGAATTTACAAGAGCAAAATTTTGTACTTACTATTCTTGTACTTCCCTGTAGTATTAGATGAATGTTGTTGTTCTTTAACAATATTGGATGAAGTTGTCTTGATCAAATATCGTAGATAGATAGAGCTTATTTATGCTTTTTGTTCTAGCATCCTTCATTGATTCTGGTCCATTGATTGTTGATGTCATATCAGGTCCCTCTACAATTGATTCATGATAACTCATGTCCCTTCTGTCATGTACATTTTTATGCAATATATACATGTTTTTGCTAACATTTCAGGTCCCTCTACAATTGATTTCAAAAAAAGTTTAGGTCCCAACTGCCAACAATACAAGTTTCGTCGTCAATTTAGTTGCACAACTAAGTATCTTTTTGCGAACCTTCCCCCCTTGCTGATGGGAAGACTTGTCCTCAAGTCCTCTTTCTTCTGGAGGATGATTCCTACAAACTCAAACTAAATAAATGGTAAAACAAAATAGAGAATTCATATTGGCCAAGCTAGTTGGTTTTCCTATATGAATTCGAGTTTGTATTGTGCCACTTTCGTGGATTTTCACAACCAAACTCCTTTATTATTTTTTATCTTTTTCTATTTTTTCTTTCCTGAATGGAGGTGGGGTGTAATGGAGTAGGGAAGTGTGAAAGCTTATGGAAATAGGTTATATTGAAGTCATGAGATAGTAGTAAATGGATAGATAATAGGTCTTGGACTTCAACATGCTTGGTCATGGAGCTTAACATACAGTATGGATGATGAACAATATGAATTCAAATCATGAACAAATGATGATGATCAAATCATGAACAATATGAATTCAATATGAAAGGCTTATTTGAAGATTGATGTGACTTGACATGGTACTGAACTTGACTGCTTCTTTTGATGATTATCTTCATGTCTTTTTGCTTTGATCTCGATCATGTTGTAGGGTTGTTGGTCAACATCTAAGAGCAAGCTTCAAGAGTTTGAGTTTCATTGAATGAACTCAACATCAGGTGAATTTTCACTTTTCTTAGACTTGAACATTTGTATTCATATTCTAAAATATGAATTTGATTTTGAAAATTACTTCATCCATGGAGTTCACTCCTTCATTCTTCCTATGACTTGCAAAAACATATCACTTGCCTGCAATACAACATTAGATGATGGAGGAAGAGAGGTGCAGTCTCTCTTCTTCAAATAAACATGTAAATCATTACAATCATTGCTTAGAAAACAAGTACAAATATGATAGACAAACATAATGCATTTATTTACCCCTTTGAGGAATGGTGGCCAACCTAGACCTCCTAGCGGTATTGTGTTTACAAAATATTTGTTTTGTATCCAGTTAGAGGGATTACAAAGCCAAGTTGAAGTGAATTCATATGGCTACCTCCTGTATAAACAGGTTTTCAAAATGATTTAAAATGATATGTTAAAAATAATAAGGAGTGCCATGTTTGATAGAGTTGCTTGTTAATTTTTAACTAGAACAACAGTCACTATTTGAAGTGTACCTTCTTCGATAAAGATCAGATCAATGTGATTCCACTTGGAGATTAAATTAGATTCATTTTTTTTATTTCTAGTAGAAATATGTTTTAAAAATTCTTAGGCTTGATATCACAAAATTGGTGATGAACAGACCTAGGAGGCAGAGTTTTACTATAATGTTTTGAATACATGCAGTCACTAAATGTGGCATAACTTCTTCATTTCATATCCAAATGGGATGATTAAAATTGTGTCTTAAACTAGACTTGAATATATATCTCCCATATAAAAATGTTTTGAAAAGAAGATGATTTGGTATGTCAAATATGCCAATGAACAGTCAAGACCTAGAATTGTCACCTTGCCGATTGTTCGACAAGCAGTTAGTATTTCAAGAATAACGTTTTCATATGATAGATGATTGAAGTGATTAAAATTTATTTGGAAACTAGATTCAAAGGGATATCTTCCCTATGAATTTTAGATAAAAATGTTTCCATTAGACACATCAAATATAGGTTGTACTAACTCTGTCCTCAACGTTCCACTTGAGACCTAGTTTTGATCTTGATCACATTTTTATTTGTGATATAAATTGAAAAATTCAAAATGGATTATAATACTAGATTTCAAGAGATATGTAAAAAAACATGATTTCATAATGATCCTATATGGTTACCCAAAATAGGCTTGTTCTTACTGCATTTTTCCATGTAGTCCTTTCAAATGAATATTGAACAATGATTTGAAGAAATTGTTTGAAACAAATTTATTATGGAAGTCTTATTGTGAATTCATTCTACTTGTTTATTTATTTTATTCTATCCTATTCTATTTTAGAAAAATAATTCATTCTCTCAAGTACAAGAGAATTTCTAGTGCATCCATTTTCGTAACAAGATCATAAGTGAACTCATATCCAAATTTGAAAAATATACTTTAATGAAATTTTGGACATGAAGATTTATTTTATCAAGATTTGATGGGAAAGAATGTTGAAGAATGGAGTAGTGTTGTAGCTTATTCTTTAACATCATTTTTTAGATCTTGTCATTGAAAATGGATTTTGTAGTTATTTTTTTTTTATGTGTTTATTGGAGGGTTTTGTTTTGGAAACCTAATTTTAGGATCTCTATTTCTAGGCATAAAGAAACACAACTAATAGAAATGTATACTAACTAAATTTTTAGTGCTTTTGTTTATCTTCTATTTGACTATGCTGATAATTCCCTCCCCGGCAACGGCGCCAAAATGTTGGGCTAATTTATTGACTAAATTAACACAAGTATTTAATTATCAATCCGGGTGTGTAAAACTTGGAGGCAAATCCAGTGTATATGGACATCAGATATAATCAAGTTTAGAAGATAAAATTTGGAGATTTAAAGAAGTACATATTACAAATATAAACCTATTTTAACCATTTCTAATTCACTTATGTAATATATGAGGGAAGAGGCTCCTAACTTAGGAGAACCAGGTTGTCCTTCCCTACAATATTACTTTCATGATGATAAATCTAAGAGCACTAATTAAAAATGGCTTATGATGCAAAATATGTAAAAGAAAAGGCGCCTAACTAAGGAGGTCCAGATTGTCCTTCTTCACAATCCTACTATATCACAATCACCATTGCTTCAAACCAGAAATGCAGAAATAACTTCAAATGAGAAATGGAGAATGAAATTTAGTTTTAGTTCAAGATCAAATAGAAGGGGAATTTAAATTAAATTCCTTTGTGTCCCTTCATATGTAGATTAGAATTAAACCACTATTCATTCAGCAATCATCACACATCTAAATACATTTGAAACAAAAACTAGTCTATGAAAACTATGAAAATTGAACCAAGAAGTGTACTTAGCTCGGTGTGGGGACCCTCCACCCTTGCCTTGCACACTTGAAGAAATCTCAGCTATAGCAACTTTAGTAAATCAACCAAGCATGAACAAAAAATTGGAATGAAACAAGTTCTTCAAATTATCTCCCAACTCCAATTATACAAAAGTAACATACAAATTCCATTACAAAAGCCATTAAAGTCTTGGCTTTAAATAGAGGTTTAATAAAACAAACTGATCTATATTATCTCTAACACTCATATCTACTCATATCCACCTATCTAAGTCGAACTCATCCAATTCATCCCAAGAAATATGGTCAATCCCATAAAATCTCAAAACTGCTCTATTTCCTAGGGATTTTCTGGTGACTAGTCATGTTTGACCAGCCTTGATCGGGCCTAATAAAGTTTGTTCTGGCCAAACCAAGTGGAATTAGGTTAGTCCTAGTTCCCAAGCTGTCCATCCATGCATTAAACTTGAGCCCAAGTGTCTTTCAAACATGTCATCCACATAGATATTACGGGAATCTCTGATTCAGTCCAAAATTGCACTTGAAACTCAATTTTCATAAAAACTCCTAGAAATTGCAAAATTAAAATTAAACACCTGAATATGCATAAAATACATAAAAATGAGATGGATGTGATGGAAAATGGATGGAAAACATAAGGATTAAGTAGGTTTCCCTAAGCAAAAATAGACCAAAACGGAGGGCCAACATCTTGAGCATGATTCTTCTCTCTATGTGCAAGACATATAACTTCTTCAAAAGACTGAGGAGATGTCTTCTTCCCAAAATCTTTCTCTCTCTCTGAAAATTTATTCACAAGGGAGTCAAAGGTTATCTCTTTGAAGTTTCCATTTGCTTGCAATGACTCAAGATAATTTGAATAAGTGGGGTAAAGTGCCTTGAAGAAAGCTCTCAGAGGAATATCTATTTCAACATAGTGACTTTGATATCATGCATAATATATTTTTCTTATGATGCAAGAGAAAGAGGATCATCATTTAGTAATTCAAGCTGAAAATTTTAATCATCAATTGGACAACTTCAAGAGCAGAGTGTGAGTCATGGAGTTCCTTCAACTTTTCTAAAGCTTCAAAAGCATTTGAAAATGGTGAAATATGGCGAAACATGGCGACTCACCTCTTCATTTATAGTCTTATAGATGTTTCAATCAAGGCATAGGCCTTACTGTTCTTGTTTTCCCAAATGGTGAATTCCTTGTCTAAGGTAGGCTTTGTCTGTTCATTGTCTCCTTCTCCTACACAAATGCCTTTCCACAACTCATTAAAAATGAGGGTGTGTTTGATCTTCCGCGACCATTCTTGATAGTTCCCTTTGCCAGTGAGAACCACTCCCACTATAGATATCAATGAATGCATTTTAAAATCTGTGTACTATAAAAATACTTCTGCTACCAATGTATAAAATTTGCACAAGTGGTAAAAAAAAATGAGTTTTGGTGTAAAATTTTAAAAGCAAATACACTATGATATATCGGAAAAAGGTAATACTTGGTGTAGGAGTTATAAGGGGGAGCTTGAATGAGGGGAGGAGATATATGGTTTTTCATAGATTATAATATTTTGTCTGAAGAACAAGCATTGCACCTAAGACATGGGGAAATTACGATTTAGTTGGTTCGTGCTAACATATGGATTCTCTATTTCACATACCATTCTTTCCAATGCATATATGGTATGCGGGCTCAGATTCAAATAGTGATCAATGTATCACGGCTTGCAGGGTATATGATATCTAAGGGCATTGTTCGAACCGGGAGTGATGGGAGTGAAAATCATGAGCAGATTCCAACAATGGTATTATCAAATAGTATTAGTGGTATTCGGACCATAAGGGGTGGAGAGATGTCGACTGCGATGTTATCGAGGAAGGGCATTGTGGTCGAGGGACTGAGGTTGAGGGTCGAGGGACCGAGCTCGAGAAACATATCATGGAGCAACAAGGGTGGTAATAAGATTTGAGGGGTGTGAGGGGTGTCGACTGTGGAAGGGGTTTCGCAGGTGTGAGTGACTGCATATGGAGAGGTGAGTTGAAGCCGAAAGGTGGGAGGTATTTAAAACCAACGAAAACCGAGAGTTGGAAATCGGTGTGAGCATTTTGGATGGGAGGTAGGGAGCGCATTATGGCGAAGAGGTATGGTGGAATCCAAAGCGATGGTATTAACATGGGGGCTGACACTGTAATATCGTTGTGTAGAGGTCGACTGTGTAATACCAATAGACAGGCGGGACCGAAGGAAAATTAATATGGTGCCAATAGCACAGTCATATAAATCATAGTTACATTATACTTGAACACAGTGCTTCACAATTTCAAACAAATTTAACATAATAAATGCCAATGTCCATACAAACAATCATCATACCTCAATGCTAGTCAGGTTTCGACCGCCACAGAGAATGTGCATTCAAGTAAGGAGTAACAGAAAGCAACAACCAGCGACAGAGAATTCAACTGAGGAAAATGACCACCAACACTTAACACAAAGAATAGGGAAAAGAATAAAGGGATAGAATATGGCTGAGAGATCTGACAGGAGTTACACTCTAGAAAACTAATTTGGGACATGTGCTCTGATACCATGTCAGTCCAAGAGGTAACTCCACAAATAAATTGTGCTTATTCATTAGGATTACTCATCGTTATATACATGAGGGAGTGACTCTTGGGTTTCACCGCCTGATGACTCTTCATTTTCCATTATTTACTATTTACATTTTTTACAAGTTTTCAACCAATGCCCATGATTAGGTGTCAACAGTTCTAATCCTTCCATCTTGCAACTTCAACTTTACTTTTCCATGACTGACGATTCTAGCCTTCCTATCATCCCCTAATAAGTTATCACCACCATCATATTTATCATACTCGCATAACCACTCCCTCTGGGGAGTGAAGTGAAAGGATGCACCTGATTCAATCAACCATGTCGCATGAACTACATGTGTCCTTGAAGAAGAAGCTAAGTACATATCCCCACCTTCATCTGAGGTGGTTTTCACCTTTGCAAAAGGAGCATCATCATATCCCTTTCCTTTCTCATGAGATTTAGATCTATAGCCCTTTTTGAAGTGCCCTTCCTTTCAACATTTCTAGCACACCTTTACAGGTTTTCTTAGAGATTTACATCTCTCTCTAGATTTAAATCATCCACTTGAGGATTTAATTTTTTTTTTGTTTTGGGACCATCCTCATACAGACAGGGCATCACCATTCTGGTCGTACGTATTTTTCCATCTCATCTCCTTTGACAGCAAGGATGAGACTATTTCATCAAATTGCAAGGCCATCGCATTGCTACCTATTGCAACAACTAGACTATCCCACGAATCTAGTATATAGCACAACAAATGGATGCACTCATCTTCATATAAAAATTTTACATCAACAGATAATAATTTTCTTACCACACTATTAAAGGTGTTCAAATTCTCTGTCACCGAGTCTCCATCCTTCATCCTCAAGTTATACAACTTTTTCGTAGGAATAATTTATTCACCAAAGACTTAGATTGGTACAAAGTCCCTAACTTGTCCCACAAAGCCTTCGTCAAAGCTTCCCCTGATACATTCAACAATACTGAATCTGAGATACACAATTGTATTGTGCTCTTTGCCTTCCGATCCAACTTTTCCCAATCTTCAGCTGACATTGTTGTTGGTTTAGTACCCAGATCTATTATGATCCGCTCATCTTTATCCACTAGAAAATCCTCCATTTTGAGTTTCCACAACTCAAAACTCTCACTATTAAATTTATTCATCTCTATCTTTCCACTTCTCGCCATCTTCTTTAACCACAAGAATCGATCTCGCAGACCTCCCATTGAAAGGATCTACCACAGGCCCAAGAAAAAGCCCTCAGCAGCAAAGGTGTCCCCTTGAAGCTAAAACAACTCTGATACCAAATGTAGGTTTCAAGCCCATACAGAATTTCCTGCATACGAATTCTAAAAACATAAAATAAACAATGGCGAGAGCATAAAACATAGAACAGATATACAGAGATATTTTCCCCAGATATACAGAGATATTTTCCCCTGGATCCCAAAATTGGGACTACTAAATTGATTTTTCATTATATTCCTTTCAATGTTACAATACATATATATACATGTCGAAACATCCATAAACCCCAATTCATTAACCCTGGATTAGAACATAACTATAGTTCCCTTGACGAGATCTACAAAATACCATGGGTAGAAAACCATCATGCCCAAAACCATGTGCCAAAAACCACGCACTAAACCATAGGTATGTTTTCCCACCTAATATAGGGTTCAAAAAAATTTCTCTGGGGCGCTACCGCCCCCCTCAAACCCCCTAACAAGGGGGATTGTAGATTTCGATAGTTCTTCTTGAGTGAATTGTTCTAACTTATCTTTTAATGCTTTCTTATCATCCTTAAATTTCTTAATTTGAGTGAGTAGACATTGTTTATGGTTTTTCAGTCGTAAAAGTTCTTTGATTTCTGATTTATCAACCTTCTTTTCAGTGTTTTGAATTTTAAGATTTTCATCTTTTAGATCTTCAACCTTATTTTCAGTGTTTTGAATTTTAAGATTTTCATCTTTTAGATCTCTGATTTGTTCTAATAAAGTTCTATTAAGGTTCTTTAAACGTGAAGCTTCCTCTTTTTGTTCTGATAAGTGCTTCTTGAGTTCTTTTTTTGTGACCTTAGTCTTCTTCACTTGGGCCAGTGATTTTCGACGTGGTCCTTGAGATGAGAAATTTCTTCGTCATTTTCCCTTGTTTCTTCGTAATGCATATCCATAAGGTCTTTATGTTCATGTTCTAATGCTTTCTTGTTTTGCTGGATTTTGACTATTTTTCCATTCTCTTGATCTTCTTGCACTTTCTCAGTACACTTGATTACATCATTCTGTGGGAGTGATGATGGATGTAGAGAATGGAATTGGGATTCCCTTCTCTTTTTCTCCTCAGCATATTGTGCTCAAGTATTGTGATTACTTGTTCTACATCTCTTTGGAATTGTTTTTGTTTATTACTTAGCAATTCCATATTTTTTTCACTTCTTTTATCTCCCTTTATATATATATTTTTCAAATATTCTCTATTTTTTTCTTTTTTTCAATATTTTTTTTATATTCTTTTTTTTTTTGCTATTTCTTTCTTAATATAATATATATATATATTTTAATTTCCCTTTTATAATTTGGATTAAATACTGGCTAAACTTTTAATGACTTGAACCTTTTAAAATACCCTAAATATTCTTTTAATTTTAAAAAATGGTTTTGCAACTAGTTTATAATTTTCTTTTAATTTGAATTTCTAATACTTAATACCACTGTTGTTCCAATTAGAAATCATGCACTAACAACAACTCTTTTATCTCCCTTTATATATATATTTTCAAATATTCTCTATTTTTTTTTTTTTTTTCAATATTTTTTATATTCTTTTTTTTTTTGCTATTTCTTTCTTTTATATATATATATATATATAATTATATATATTTTAATTTCCCTTTTATAATTTGGACTAATACTGGCTAAACTTTTAATGACTTGAACCTTTTAAAATACCCCTAAATATCTTTTTATTTTAAAAATGGTTTTGCAACTAGTTTATAATTTCTTTTAATTTGAATTTCTAATACTTTAATACCACTGTTGTTCCAATTAGAAATCATGCACTAACAACAAATTTTTTCTTTGACTTACAACTAAAAAGGCGACTATTGTATTGATTAATGAAACGGTAACTTGATTCTCCAATCGACGTGAGATCTTGCCTTTGAAATTTGGATGGAAAAACTTCGAATGAATGTATATCGGTGAATGTACAGACACAAAAGTACGATTTGCATATGAGCAACCTTGGGTCATGCAACGATGGGGTTTGTGGCGAATTTGATGAGCGGGGAACAAGAGTGAACCGGGCAGCGAGACCCTTCTTGTTCCCCCGGTGGCGAGACCCTGGTAGTGGAGGTGGACGATGGCAACGAAAAGTCCGGACAGTAGTGGCGGCAGGGTTAAGGATTTGTCGTGGGACTGTTGGTTGACAGATCAAGGACTTGAACAGAGCGAATGACAAGTTGTTGGAGAGGTAAGGCGGCGGTAGTGACAGCCTATGGTGACAGCGTTTCTGTGAAGGCGACAACGGTTTTGTGCAAGCGTATTCACCATCGGAGATAGTGCCAACAGGGAAATAAAGTTCTGGAATGGAATAAAGCTTGATGCCCAATCTCAAAACTCATATTAAATAATTTAAAAAACTTCACAAAATGCAGAACTATTTGGGAGTGGCTCAGATCCATATAATTTGGAGCTGGTAAACATTCTTCTCCTCCTTTGTTGTTTCTATCCAATTACTCTGAGTATTCTTTATTTCATTTCTTCTCCCCAGTAGATCTCTTACCGAAACCAAAATATCAATCATACAAATTTGTAATATTAATAATGGGAAAACAAATTCCAAATCAAAATCTAATTAAATGAATGAAATATAAATAAATATGAGTTTTTCATTGATATTTGTAAAGATTTTATTGGTCAAATAGGATAGAATTGAAATGATTTGCAATATCAGGAGTTTTGAGCAAATGAAAATGCAAAAAACAAAGTTCAGAAATTAGTTTGATTGCAAATTTCGAGCTTAATTTTCTACAAATTTTTAGGCATAGATAATAATCAAATCTGGTCATGCAACCACTTCCAAAGTATTCTCCATGATTTTATTTTTCCAACAAATCATCTTGGGCCTCATTTTTCCAAATAAAACTCTAAATAGAACTCTCCAAAATCAAGGTGTCAAAACTGTCAAAATTCTGAAAAAAAAAATCTAGAAAAATCCAAGCCTAAACAATTTATTAAAAAAACCATAAAAATTAAAATAATATTTTTAATTAAAATAAAATCTAATAAAAACTAAATTAAAATAAAATCTATAAACATATGCAAAAGTAATTATATACAAATAAAATTAATTAAGATATAAATTGATTAAAATTAAAAATAAATAAATAAAATCATTTATTAAAATATATTTAAAATTACATAATAAAAGAAAATAATTAAATTTCATATCTGTTCACTATTCGTCTATCACAAGGAAACAATGCAGTTGTCTATAGTGAGGTTTTTTGAAAGATTTTCAGGTAGCTCTTTTCAAAATCAGGCAGCAATTTTTTGGAATCGCGAGTTTGATAGCTAATTTCTGCACAATCAAAGCGTCCCAGGGGTTTTTCAGGGTGCTGAATCCAAATATGCAGTTAAAAAATCATTTTAACTGCAACAAATCAAAATTTAACCTCAATTTCTTCCGCCAGATTTCATCACCGGAATCTCCAAAAAATCACATTATAGACAACTCTATTCACAATCATTGATTCACCGAGTTTTTTGACAGTTATTCCCACTCCCACACAGAGTAAAGCTCTGGGCCTCCGGCTCAGACAGGCTGCGCAATCCATTGTTTTGAATTTTACATGCTCCAAATGTCTAATGCAGTTAATGACATCCATCAATATGAATTGAATTCAATTAGACCATATCCTCGTCGAGGAGTTCAAATTGCAGTCCTGCAGGCAAATTGTTTGAAACAAAAACAAAACCGTGGAGTGTTGGCTTATTTCGATGGAAACTGCAAATCAGAAGGATCGTTGCCATAACACTACCGCTAGTTACAACACCTCTCATTTCTCTAGGAACGATACATCTATGAATGACTACATTCTTATTCTTCATCTTTTTCGTGCTGAAGGTAACTGGGAATGAACAACTACATCTAACTGGGATGGAGGATGTTGCAGCTAGAGAAAGAGTTAGTTTTTTCTCCGTTTTATGGTAACAATTGCTTGTTAGAAGTTCACTAATGTATATCAATGAGACTCCAAGTGTACGTTATCCCCTAACATGGGGAGAGGTTCTTATGGTTTTCTTTATCAACGCAGTGATTACAAGTAACTGCATTGTTTGGCATAACGATGATCTGTTGTCTCCTCCACAAGAGAAAATCCAAAGAACCTCAAGAATGTGTCATTGAAACTTAGTGTTGATACAACTCTTTTTCGTCTTTCACTTTTTGGGTTGGGTTTAACATATTTCCCCATCTTTTCAAGTTGGTTCTTCAACTATGTTTCTTTGTTAAATGATAAACGTACCTTATCTTTCTTTCTCCATTAGTTCCCTGCCCTAGGCAATTTCTGAATCAGTGTCCTTAGTAGGAATGACATCATTTGAGTTATTTGTTTGGAGTGAGACATACTGATCACACTGGAAATATTTATCTTTCCAAACTATGGATGTCGATTATGACCTGAGAGTCTTAGTGAAATGAATTACATTTCTAGATTGGGGAAATGAATTAACTGAGACAAACAAGATTCGAACCTGCGTTCTTGACTGTCCGAGGGCACTTTTATCAATATACAGTCAGGTATTGCTAGCGTCTTCCCCATCTCATATATTGAAATTCCGGTCTCCCCCAGCAATTTGACTCCCAAAGTTTGAAACGTCATTCAAAAAAGGTGTCCATGTGTTCTTGGCACTTTAATATCTATTTGTTTTCGAGTGATCCTTGTCCCCTCATCTCTTAAACGGGATGTGATTCAATCTAGCCCCACTTAATAAAGTCATGCTAATGTGCAGTTTTTTTGCAAATAGAAGCTTTATAATATGTTTGAAGGGTTGTGACACGTAAAGGGTTAAACGGTGCTTTCCTCGAGGCACTTTTTTCAATAGTTATGACACCCATTTCAGCATGCAGTTGTCTATAAAGAGACTTTTTAAATCTTTTTTGGTGGGTTTTTCCGGTCAAAATCTGGCAGCAATTTATTCGAATCACAAGTTTGATAGCTATTTATGCACAATCAAAGCGTCCCGGGGGTTTTCAGGGTGCTGAATCCAAATATGCAGTTAAAAACCCATTTTAACTGCAACAAATCAAGATTTAATCTCAATTTCTTCAGCCGGATTCCGTCACCGGAATCTCCAAAAAGTCGCATTATAGACAACTCTTTTCAGCATTATCCCAACTGAAAGCATGAGAAATATTTGTCTTGGATCTTATAGTAATATATGAATTGCTGGTTGTGCCACTCTGGCCAACACACACCATTAGAACATTATTCACTTACAACTAAAGCTTCAAAAACTAGTGATAGATTGATCCTATGAGAACCCACATAAGTTTACTCTAACTTACTAAGTTTTTCGTACAAACTTATAATGGGAAATGATAAAAAAAACTTATAATGGGAAATGATAAATTTGATGGAAACAGTTTCTCACTTCACAAATCTGGTCTTAGAAATCGAGCATAAACTGGCATTGATGCCTTATGCTGTAAATTATAAGACCATCCCCGACATTTCTAAGGAGTGATTGGGTCTTTGATGAATGGATCTTGAAAATTATCTCCCATGGAGGGTACCGAAACTGAAGTCTACGAAAAGAAGGCCCATTATGAACCTTTGTTTCTTCGTTTAATCTCGTTTGTATTCAAAAGAGCCTCATTATTAACCTGTCATTCTGTAGAGTATATTTTAATGGAATATATTAAATCACATTATTAATATCTATTTCAATTAAGATGTCATTTTTATGCTTAAACAAACTATTAAATAATTTATTTCTTTAATAGTTAAATGTTTGTTATAATTTTATAAATGAGAAATTTATTTTTTTAAATGATTTTTCTTAATTAATCCAGATTCATAATGACTTAGTTAGCATTCTCTCATCTTGATAGCCTTTATTACTATTTTTTGTTAATGGCCTTGGGATGATCAAAATCATAAGATTAGAAAGAGGTATTTGGTTTTTTTTCTACTCAATTTCTTAACAAAATGTTTATTTATTGTTGTTATTAACAATAACAACTATGGAAGCACCAAAGATTTATTGGAAGTTTGGCTTGAAGGTATTCCACAATGTAATAACCTTCCATTTTGTAAAATTATATTGAAATTTATGTTAGTGAATATGCCACTATTTGTGAAGTCCTAGGCACTGCACTAAGTTAGGTTATCTTGTGGGTAAATCCCCCATGGAAATTATGGTGAGGGCTTTAATTAACAAGTCTTAAGATCTCTAGGGATGGGTTCACCTCGGTACCCAAATCTAGCAAAATAAGTTTTCAATTTATTTTCAAGAGAATAAATATGTCATTGATTATTGAAGGTCCATAGATGTGTAGTATTACCCTTGTCTTTTTGTCTCAATGGTATGAGGATTTCTCTAGTTGTAATATCTCATCTAGGTCAAATTCTCAAACCTTTTGATGTTGTTTTGGAATTCGCTCAAATGCATATCAATTTCCATTAGGAAATTCATATGCCATAAGCCCCAATTATATAAAGAAATAATAAGATTCACCATTCAATAAGTCATTCACGTGTTATGGTCATTTTGTGGTTTTTTCTTATGATAAATATGTGAAATTTTTTAGCATAATTGTGTTATTGAAGGGTATGTTTTTAATCAAAAATTTAGTGGTGAAGGGTTAATTTACTATGAAAACTCGATTTTGAAGGGAAAAAATTTTAAAATCACGTTCTTTGATGGGAAGTAAAAAGGTCCAAAACATCAAAAAAAATTGTCCGGCGAGTAAAGAGGCATCCAAATTCCAACCTTGGCTCTGAGAGTAGGCTTACCAAATTGGGAAGAGCCAAGGCTCTGAGATGAGGAAGTGACATCCATGTGGAGGTGGGTCTTCCCTCCAACAATTATAACCACTCTTTAATAATGTCTGACTATATAAAAGCTACATCCACTCTTTAATATGATTTTCGGGATCTCGGATCCCCGTAAAGTTTTTTTTTTTTTAATGATCTTCCAAGATTGGGATATGAGATTTCAAAAAACTACATATATTTTATATAAAGTTTTAATTATATATATACTGGGTTGTGGTGGTTTTTTAGGCTAGTTAGAAATAAAATAATAACTAATTAAAAATTAATAAAAAATCAGTATTTACATATTAAAATTAATTAAATTACAAAAATTAAAATAATATACATTTTTTACATTTTAGCTTAGACAATGAAAGTCATTGAACTTTGAATAGGTTTCATTTCTAAATCGTGAGTCTAAATGAGATGAAATGAGAATCAATGGAAAGATAGCAAAAAATTGAATGTAATGGAGCAATAAGAATGAAAATCTGAAGAAAATGAAAATCTTGTCAAAATATCGCACAATTAACCAAATGAAAGTATTAACGGGAAATATAACCAGAATTTATTTATAGGGTCATGTTGACAGTGCTAGACCTACCAACATTCAGGGGATCTCCCCAATATCAAATCCCAACTAGACCTATCACTATTTGGAGTAGGATTACCGGCAGAGGGTGGTAATATTATGCCTTGACTGCGAAAACGCGCAGAGTGAAGTATAGTAACTTTGGTGAGAACAAGTGTATGACCATGCAGAAAGTCAAGTATGATGCATGAAGGCTCCAAAACACGGATGGAAAAGGATGTGTGCCCCTTGGAATCCTGTAATAGTACGCAGGTTAAAAGGAACACACGAGCATAATGACATCATGAGCTAACATGCAGAATAGTCCACAATTTAAGGTGACGAATTAACACAACAACACACATTCAACAAGATTCATACAAATGAAAACGAAATAGTTCGTATGCATAAGCGTAAGTTAAGTAACGTACATTGCAAATACAACAAGAAGAGTCCTACTATATTCACAACATATGCATGGAAGCTTGTCGACTCTAAGTTTTATTATAAGTGAAAGTTTCATTCAGACATACACCATTGACGTACCACTAGCCCCAATAGTGGAACATTAAAGTCAAGGATACTTGCTCCTCCAAAGAAGTATACTCACTCTACGCTATGGAGAAGACAAGACTCTTCACAATACTCCCAAACGCCTTCTAATCCTAAGCCTTGGCTCCCAAAATCCCCTTACATGAGTAATGAGGTTATATCTATAGCAAGCAGGGGTGACTCTTCAACTCCCTTTTGTGAACTTTGGACTACCCTCATGGCCCTTCAACTTATTTGCAAAATGACTCATTACATTACATCATGACTCTTCATATTCCAATATTGAAACTTGGAATTTCACTTACAACATAACTACAAATAATTTTACTATTTACACTTGTACCCATATAAGACAAAATAGGGTAGAGAGAACTTGATGGCCTAACAAGACAAAACACTATGATGCTTGAGTTTAGGGAAAATCTAGCTCAAAAACTTCAACTTGATGATTCTTGATCACATATTGGTGCTAAGCTCGGTACTGTACGATGACATCCCCAAACTATGTAATGGTGTCTGGCTGGAAGCCAACTCTTTCCTCCATGGCATTCAGGTACAATGATTTGGAACTAGTTTGAACCTCCTTCTGAAGCATGAGCAACATTGTTCTAATTTGGAAAGGACCACCAATGCAGTTTTTCATGTTTTGTCTCTTCAGCTCCAAATCTTCCTTGGTGGTAATCTGTCTCGGCTGCTCCAACTACTCTTTAATCTCTTACGTGACCTGGTTCCTAGGTTTAGCTTATGTGAGCAAACCAATTGATGGAATCTTGTGTGCATTCACTAAGACATCCAGTTGTATAATTGTACATATGAGGCCTGAATATTACTAATGAAAGAGGTGAGATTTTTGTTGTTTTGAATCAACATTTGAACCTTCGCTTTCTCCAACACTCCCCGTGGCTTCTTTTTCTTTCTCAAGTTAAGTGCTGCCCCTTCATATTTTATTGTCCATTCATGCGTAGATGCGATGCCAGCTTGTATATTCTTGGGAGTTTTTATGAAGTCTTTGCTTTGTTGTTTTAAGCCATGCAAGTGGACAATTTCCTTATGTAAGGTAATGAGCTCCTCATAGAAGGTCCTTCATGGTCTCTCCAAGTGTTGATACTTTAGCAAGTATCGTTGCTCTCATCTCCTCCAAGTGGACCCGTGCAGAAGCTACATTATGTGTTGTTGTGCGGAATTTTTCTGCCTATTGCCTGGAAACCTGTAAATCTTATGCCAATTTCTTATTCATGGACATAAAATACTAAGTGTTTGATCTTGCTACACTTGCAAAGACCAAGTTGGCTTTGGAAATGACATTTGGATTCTTCCTGTTTTCCGTTATTATCACCCTCTCTCTAATGAATGCAAGCGATGTGAGGCCATCCAGAAAATCCTTTCTTCGTGTTTGCATAATATTCTTTTGTATTTCATTGTATGACAGATTGCATAAGCCTATTGTTGGATCATCATCAAGAGGAACAATTTCCCCTTCCTTGGTTGGAGATAACTCTATTTCTGGAGGTGGTGGAGACAGAACTGTGACCTACGGTACGCTTGGCATCAAGTCGAGGTCTTCATTCTATGGCTCCAGTTCTACCTCCATGTCATCAATCTCAATCAGTTCTTCAAACAAATGAGAAAACTCCTTGTCCTGCATTTGTTTTCTCTTCTCCTCCGCTGCTAACCGGTTCTATTCCTGCTCTTCAGCTTGCTTCTACACTATTTCTACTACTATTTTGAATTTCCTTTCTTATTCTTCCTGCTTCTACTTCTCTTCCTCCATTCTTCTCCCCTTTTCTTCTCTCTTCCTATGTTCTTCTTTCTGCAACCTTTGTTTCCTCTTTTCCTCACTTACTAAACCCACTTTAATAACAACATGATATGCTTTCATATTGTGGCTTCTTTCCTCACCTAGACTGTAAGCTAATGACATTTACACATGGGAAGGTTGGATACCTACATGCAGTCTTGTGTAATCCCGACTGTTGAACACTGATGTAAACCTATCGGACATCTAGATCTTCTTTGAAGCTCCTTTTTGAAAATATTCCTTAACCTTGTGTCATGTTAGATCTGAATCCTTTTCTACAAATAGTTGAGTGTCTACATACACTTGCAAGTCCACTGGTGTTTTCTCAACTACTTCCCCAGTACTTCTTTCAGTGGTATATTTTGAAGAAGCTCTCTTGGGTGCCATGGTAACAATAACTATTAGAGAGAAGTGCTCAATAACTTCGGAACTTGTGGGATAGAAAAGGAACTCATGGCAAGAAAACTTTAGCTTTTGCAAATATAACTTCAAAGCATGATCAAGCAACAAATTGGGAAACTGGTGAGAGTGATTGTGTAGTTTCCATGAACATATGATGGGAATTGACTGTGGGAACTGTGAACTGGCTGTGGGAACTGCGCATTGTGAAGTCCCAGCATCCAAGGGTGCAACCTGAGGCTTGATAGTACGCAATGTGTAGTTCAAGCTAGGCAAAGACTGGAAGAGACTGCACATTGCACAGTGTTAGTGGCCAAGGGTAGTAGACTAAGCCCTGGAACTGCGCAGTGCATAGTTGGGCTAGCCTATATTGCGTAGTGTGCAGTTGGGCCAAATTATACTACGCACTATGTAGTATTAGGGGCCAAGGTCTCATCTTGAGCCTTAGGATTGTGTAGTGCCTAGCTGAGCAAGGTAAAAACTGGCCAAGGAAAGTGCAGATCTACCCGGTGAAGGTGTGGGAAATAAGAAAATCTAAGTGATGATGTGTGCTTGAGTGCATATCTCACTAAGTATAGATGAATCAATGTGAATCAGGTGTAGAAACTCAACAAATGGAAGGAAAAGCAAATATGTGAGGAGAGTCACCGAAACGGCGACCATCGGTGCAAAAACAAGAAAACTCATGTGACACTTTTGAAAGGAAAATGAGAAACTTAAACAACACTTCTACAAGATCAAATATGTTAAAACGCCAGCAGCCATGAAGAGAAACAAGCAAAACAACACTCACATAAGCGAAACGACAAAAAACGAAATAAAAAGAGGTAAAAGGCAATAAAAGCAAAACTCACCCATAAAAGTGACAACAACTCCACCGAAGGTTCCTTGATCTCCTCAGGAATTCTATATATCCAAGATTAAATGTGAAAATGAACTCTAGAGGCTTCGATTAAATAGATTTTAGCAAATTAAGGTTAGGACGTGCATGCCTAAAATCAAAGAAAAAGTGACACTTGGTGGAAGTTTCTAAAAATAGAGAGTGTGACTCCTTCGAGATACTAATAATGGATCCCACTATTTAGGGATGATTTTTTGCTTTTTTATGACTTCCTTTTGTGGAAACTTTCCATGCATGTTGCCAGGAAATATTGTGCAATTTTGGGGAACTGGGTAAATTTCCAGCTGAGTGCCCTATGCAGTTTCTGAGCTTAGTCATGGATTGCGCAGTTTTTGTGCTCGATGTTGGGTTGCCTTCCATGAATACGCAGTTTCTGATCTCAAGGCTTGTTGCTACTATGAACTGTGCAATTCCAATATTCAAGGTTGACTGCCCTCACGGATTTCGTATTTTCTGGAGGCAAGCCCAAAACTGTTGTGTGACGAAGTCAGGAGGTTAGCTTGTGACTTAGAAAGATCAGGTAAGCATGGAAACAAGAAAACACAAGCACAAATGAAAAATGTAAGTCTTAATCGAAGCATAAATACCTGACAATAGTGCAAGATAAGCTCCTGTGGATAGGAAGGAAGGCTCCAAAATAAAAGCATAGAAAAAAATTTGGAGGGTGGTTGTAGCCGCTACAACACTGGAGACACATTGGTAGAACTCTAGTTCTTTGTATGGATCTTGTCTCATGCAAAATAGGTCTAACTCTTTTGGAAGTATTGTTCATTTCATTGATTGTCACAGCTTCTTCACTTCGCTTGAGTTAAATATATAGTTCCTACCACTCTCTTCATCGATAGCACACATACCAAGCCAAGTCAGACTGAGTTGTTTCGATTGGGGATGAGGAGTATATAAATGCACAAGTAAAATAAAATCTCAAAGTCTTATTTTTCATCTCTGGTGTTGCTCCACTGCTAGTAGGTCTGGACAATACCTCGACAGGGTTACTTCAGGAACACAAACATTACTCCACTTCCAGTGAGCTTTGACAATACCCCAACGAAGTTTCTTGCTTCAACTCTCTATGCAGGAAGCCTTTCTCTTCTTTCGCCCTTTATTTCATTTTTCGTTTTTTTATTTTTTCATGAACTATGCATAGCCACTTATTTATTTCATAGGAGCGAAAGATGGATCCTGACTTATTGAGAGCAGAAGATGTTTTCCCTTCAGAGAAGGATATTTATATACACCTCTAACATACTTGTTAAGGTTTTCCTCCCTCCTTATTGTACTTGACTTAGTTGAGAAGGGTTAGCCGAAAAACAGAAAACCGATTATAGTAGAAGGTACTAGTTAAAAGTGAAAGCATCGTGATTTCACTGCGACCTTCTTCGAAAGGAACGTATTTTCCATCAGAGTATCATGGACTAAAAGAAATGCAAGATTCGCGTAAAGAGAGGGAATGGATAGATAACGAAGCATTGATGGTAGTACAACTTCCTCTTGGACTTCACCCTGCTTTTCCAAGAAGCCAAACACAATTTCATGCGAAAGCTATCCTATGACTAAAATAAAACAAACAAAAGAAAAGTGTGGAGCGGAAAGTAAAAGAAATAAATTCAAAGAAACAAACAAGAAAAGCAAACAACTACCCCTACTCCTAACCTAATAGTGAAAAGGCCAAAATTACATGAAATGATACTTCCAATGCAGCCACCAGCACATTGGATGGCATATGTACATGAGGGAATGCATGTTAAGAAAGATATACAAGCATAACAATAAACAAAAGAGATAAGACAATACAAACAAAAACATTCGAAGTTTGAAAGAATGTGCAAAAAAGAAATAACGAAATGTGCATGGAAGACATCCTTCAGAGGCGTAGGGGTGTTTAGACACACTGCAACTAGAAGACATGTAAGAACAAACTTTTGAACTGCAGAAACGGGTGAACATAAAGAAAGAAGAAAATTTATGTTTTGCAACCGTGCTTGCTATATATGACTCCTCCAATGACTAAGTGATAGGATTGTGTGATACATATGGAGGATGCAAAAATTGTAGAAAATAATGATTTTCATTGTGTGTGATAGAGTGATGAGGAGCCTAAAAAGATTCAACACATTTTTGAATCAAATGTGACTTGCAATGTGCTTGACATCAGGTCGACATCTTCATCTTTCAGCTCCAATTCTACCTCCATGTCATCAATCTCAATCAGTTCTTCAATCTTCTAAGCAAGCTCCTTATCCTGCATTTGTTTTCTCTTCTCCCCTATTGATGGTCAGTTTTATTCCTGCTCTTCATCTTACTTCTATGTTGCTTCTACTGCTATTGCATATTTCCTTTCGTCTTCTTCTTGCTTCTACTTCTATTCTTCCATTTTCATCTATTGTGCTTCTCTCTTCTTCCATTCTACTTTCTGAAACATTTGTTTCCTCTTTGCCTCACTTATTAAATTTGTTTTCATAACAACATGATTTGCTTTCATCTTATGACTCCTTTCCTTCCCTGGATTGTAAGTTGATAATGTATGCACATGGGAAGGTTGGATACTTGCATGAAATCCTGTGTAATCTCGATTGTTGAACGTTAATGTAAACCTTTCAGTCCTCTAGATATTCTTTGAATCTCCTTGCTAAAAAGGCTTCCTTAACCTTGTGCCATGTTAGATTTGAATCCTTTTCTACAAACAGTTGAGTGTCCGCGTACACTGGGAAGTCCACTAGTGTTTGTTCAACTACTTCCCCAATACTGCTTTTAGTGGTATATTTTGAAGCAACTCTCTTGGTTGGCATGGTAACATTGACTACTAGATAGAAGTGCTCAACAACTATGGTACCTATGGGATAGAAAAGGCACTCATTGCAGGCAAACATTTGCTTTTTTAAATCTAACTTCAAAGCATGATCAAGCAGTAAACTAGTAAACTAGTGAGAGTGATTATATAGTTTCCATGAACATGTGAGGTGTATTGGATGTGGGAACTATGCATTTCATAGTCCCAACAGCCAAGGGTGCAACTTGAGGCTTGAGATTGCACAATGTGCAGTTCAGCCTGGGCAGAGATTGGGAGAGACTACACATTGCGCAGTCTAAATGGCCAAGGGTAGCAGACTGAGCCCTAGAAATACGTAGTGTGCAGTTGGGCCAGCCTGTTCTATGTATTTTGTAATCTCAAAGGCCAAGCTCTTAGCTTGAGCCTTAGGATTACATAGTGCCCAGTTGAGCAAGGTAAAAACTGGCCAAGGAAAGTGAATATCTGCCAAGTGAAGGTGTCATAAATAAGAAAATCTAAGTGATGATGTGAGCTTGAGTGTGGATCTAACTAAGTACAAAAGAATCAATGTGAATCTAGTACATAAACTAAACAAATGGAAGGAAAAGAAAATATGCGAGGAGAGTCATTGAAATGGTGACCATCGACACAAAAATAACAAAACCGATGCGACACTTGTGAAAGGAAAACGACAAATTGAAACAAAACTTATAAAAGATAAAATATGTTGAAATGCGAACAACCATGAATAGAAATGAGTAAAACAACACTCACACATGCGAAATGACAAAAAGCGACAGAAAAAGTGGCAAAAGGCGATAAAATCAAAACTCGCCCGGAAAAGCGACAACAACTCTACTGAAGGTTCCTTGATCACCTAGGGAATGTTAGAGCTCCAAGATCAAATTTGTAAAGTATCTCTATAGGCATCGATTAACTATATTTGATAAAATTAGGGTTTATGATGGGCATGCACAAAATCAAGGAAAAAGTGACACTTGGCCAAAGTTTCTAAAAATAGAAAATGTTCCTCCTTCGAGATACTAATAATGGATTCATATTTTTAGGGATGATTTTTTTATTTTTTTATTTCTTTCTTATCTGAGGAAATATTATGCAATTCTAGGGAATTGGGCAACTTTCCGACTCAGTGCACTGCACAGTTTATGAGCTCAGTGAGGGATTGTGCAGTTTCTAGGCTCAATGTTAGGTTTCCTTCCATAACTGCACAGTTTCTAATCACGAGGATGACTTCCAGTGTAAACTGTGTAGTTCCAATCATCAAGGTTGAATGCCCTAAAGGATTTCCATTTTATGGAGGCAAGCCCAGAACTGTTGTGTGACCAAGTCAAGAGGTTGGCTTGTGACTTAAAAATATCATGTAAGTTTGAAAACAAGCAACCAAAAGCACAAATGAAAAATATAATTCTCAATCAAAGCATGAATACCTGATAACAGTCCAAGATAAGCTCCTGTGGATAGGAAGGAAGGCTCCAAAATCAAAGCATAGGCAAAATTTTGTAGGGTGGTTGTAGTTGCTATAACAGGTCCCCATTATTATTATCAATATAATAAATTAAAAATGGGGGAATTGTGATTTTTCCACAACATAGTACAGTCCTTCTTTCTTACAAACAATACTGGTGCACACCAAGGAGATTCACTTGTGCTTATGTATCCCTTATCAAGCATTTATTTAAGTTGCAACTTCATTTCCACCAACTCTGAAGTACTCATCTTGTAAGGTGCTTTAGATGTTGGTGTTGCTCTTGGTATCAACTCAATAGATAAATACACTTCTCTATGAGGAGGAAACTCTTTAATCTCTACTAAAAACACATCCTAAAACTTTTGCAAGATGGAATATTTCTTCCTAACTTCCTCATCCTTAATGTCCTCCCATTTATCACTACAAACATGCACTGCAAACAATAAACATCATTTCCAACAATTGTGCTTTGCTTTCATAGCTATAACCATTCTCACAAATGTAGGCTTCTTATTTCCCTACAAGATTCCCCTTTCCCATCATCATCTAGGCACTCAATATCCTTGTCATAAAATCCCACCTGGGTCTTGTGAATGAACAACTAGTCCATGCCCAAAAGCATGCTATATGATCCCAAAGGAAGCACATTTAGATGTGTTGATGTAGGCATACCAATGAGATCAAATGCACAAGACCTCACCAAATGATGAAATCTTCTCTTGCTCCCTATAGCCAACTGCACCAACCAAGATTATGCATGCACTTCTTTATTCAACTAGCACTAATCCACCAGGTTAGGACTAATATAGCTATAATTTGATCCATGATCAATAAAAATATAAGCGACTTGATCACAAAGCTTACCCCCCATCTCGATAATGTATGCCTAATGATCGATCTACCTATTAGCCATTGCTGCATAAATCTAAGGAATACGCTAACCAATATCTCCAACTATTTGTTCCTCCTAAGCACTATAAATTCGAGGCCTTCCACCTATTGATGGTTTTGGACCCACCAACATGTCAAGGGATCTCCCTAGTAAGAAGTCCCAACTAGACCTCAGATCATTTAGTGTAGGAGTCCCAGCAGTGGGTCGTACAGTATCGCCTTGACCGTGGTTGCACGCAAAGGCAGGTAAGATATCCTTGTTGGTAGCAAGGGTGTGACATATGCAGTAAGTCAAGGAAGGTGCATGAATGGTTTTAACACATTGAAAGTGACGTGAGTGCGCCCCTTGGAAACCTGTGAAAGAACGTGACTAAGAAGGGAACACACGAGAAAAGATGCATCAAAAACTATAAATCAAGTAAGCTAACAATCCAAATTGATGGTTAAACCAACAACGCATCTCAATAAGATTCATACATATTTATACAAAAAGAGTCCATACATGCCTGCATAGGAAAATAGATACATATGTCATTAGAGTAAACAAGATAGCTGAAATACAATAACAACATATGTATGAAATGTGCTTGCTCTATTATATTAATAAGTAAAAGTTCCAATCATATAGTACAACCATGACCAACCACTAGTCCCAATACCGCAATGTTACAGACATTGTTGCCTACTCCTCCAAAGAGATGTACTAGCTCTGCACTCTGGAGAAGCCAAGGCTCGTTACAATACTCTCCAAGATTTCTCTAAGATACTTGTATCGGAAGCTTGGCTGACCAAAAGCCCATAAAATGAGTTATAAGGGACTATATATAGCAAAGGGTGGGGTGACCCTTGACATTCCCCTTTGTGACTGTTCATCTACCCTCATGACTCTTCAACTACTCTATGACTGTTACATTCAACTATTGATGCTTGAACTTCCACTTAACAAGACATTACATACAATCTGCACATGTACCCATGTGAGAAAAAATAGGCTTGAGAAAGCCATGCAAGACATCACTATGACTCGGAAAACTATGGGAAGACCAGCTCTTCGACATCCTCATGATGGTCGACGATGGCGAACTGATGCCAAGTCCAGTAGTTCATAATGGTGTCCTTGTACTCTGTGGTGACATATTTTTGGAAACAAACCCTTGCCTTTGGTTCATCCGAGTACACTACTCTAGCTCCTCAGTCCAACTCATCTAATAACATGCGCATCATTGTCTTAACTGCGGTCAAACCAGTGACATATTGATGCATGATGTCTGCACTGATCACCAATTATGCATTGATGGCTATGCACATCAACTCGTCAAAGTACGAGTCAAGCTCCAGTCGGACTTGTGCCTTTCTCTTTGCCTCAGTGAGTATCCCAATAGATGGGATCGCATGCGAATGCATAAAAACATCCATGCTTCTGAATACTCATGCATGGGAAGCCTGCAAACTAGTGATGAGCTGCAGGAGTTCTTATAGCTCTGGATTTGACTCTGGATGCTTGCCTCTAGCTCGATCGCTCTAGGCTTCATCATCTTGGGCAAGTGTAATGCGGCTCCCTTGTATGTCATTATCCATGTTTGCATGTGGTCAACAAAAGTATGCAATTTTGACAAGATACATGCTCTCCTAGCACATTATTGTTGCCAACTGTTGAGATGGATAACTGCCTTATGCACGGTACCAAATCTAGAATACAACGCCCGCATGACCATCTTAAGGGATGATACTTCATCCAGTATCACCTTCTTCAACTCTGCTCGAGCGGATGTTGTAATGAGTTCTCCTCCCTGCTTGGTCGTCTATAACTCCTTAACCATTTACACGTTCTCTGCTATTAAGAAGCAAAGACTCAAGCTAGTGGCTTTGGCATATGCTCTTGTAGCGTCAGCCAATGCTACTGGATGCTTGCACACGTCAGATACAATCACTCATTTCTCAAACTGCGTAGGAGATGTGTTGTCATCCGAAGTAAACACTCTGCGTGATTTCACAACTCTATGTTGTGACTTGTAGAATGATATGTTGTGCATCTCGTGTTCTAAATTGTCTCCAAGGATCTCAGTGTCTCCTTGGTTGCTTGGGACTTGCTCTACTTCCTTATTCAGTGAAGCTGGTGGGTCGACCTCTTGGTGGTAAGGCATGCGGCCAATGTCTTGCTCTAACTCTGGCTACTCCATCCCCGTATCCATCTACTCAAGTTCTCATTTGATCTCTAGAATGAAGTCCTGCTCCTGCGACTGCTCACCCTGTCTGCTTTGTGCCAGCTGCTCGGATGAGTCTAATACCTGTATGGGTGCAATTTCATCTATCTGTGCATGTTGTGCCCCTTGATGTGTTTGTCCTTGTTGTGCTCCCTTCTCCTTTACGTGAAGCTCATGTTCCTTCTGGAGTTTCTCCTTCAACTCATGCAACTCCTTCAATGTTTCCTCCATCCTCTCTTTTTCTCTCTGCCTTTGTGTGGTCCTCTTGTTGCATTGTTTCCTCTTCGCCTCCATTGCCAAAGCTACTTCCTACACAATTGGGTCTGCTCTGAACTTGCAACTTTGTTCTGCCTCTACGTTGTCGACAATATTTCTCTTGCCTTTTTTGCACGTCGATATGTTTACCTCTCTTGTTGCTATTGTTGGTGCTCTCCTGGATGTTGTTACACTCTACTTCACTAACCATTCCACAGTGATGTTGACTAGTCGTTGGGCCTGGAGAACCTGTGACAATATCTCCATGGGTCTTCCTCTGCCCAATGACATGCTCTGTGGATCCATGGAAATTGTACTCTCACGCAGTGATCCTTCACAAAACAATGTGGGTCATATGGATTAAAGCTTTTGGTGCTAAAAGGATATTTCTTGAGCTCTTTTGTTTTGGCATTCACATGCTTGAGATTTAGTATCTCGTACAACCTGATCCACAACTAAAGAGTGGGTCAAGGTGCCTTCTTCTTCCAGTGCAGCCTAGCTGACATTCCTGCCGAGATTTGGTACAATACTTCTTGCATGATGAGCATGTCCATGGAAAACTTCGACAAAACATGTGGAGGCTTCTCCGTGTTGTACATCCGTATGAAGGTGCCAAGGGGTGAGGCATACCAATCTGTTATGTCGATTAGGCCTCCATTGTTGCCTTCGACATGCAAGGTGGATCCTACTCAAATATCACCTTGTACACCGAGGTGACAAAATGATATGACAATTGTGTGATGACTCCTTAGAAGCTACATTCAGAAAACATTTTACAATAAGTGTTCACAGAGTTTTCCATTGGTGTCCATGCCCACTTCAAGCCTGGGAAGTCTTGACAGGCACAAATTGCATCCAAGATGTAAGTGGACATGTAGATTTCTCCTTACTGGCCTTTGGGCAGCTATCAAGCTCTTGTTACCTATTCCTTCAGCCTATGATCCAACATGTCGGATATTTGCATGCTTTGCTTTCACTGGCCATTTGGTCCAACGTGATCACCTAACTCTGCGGGAAGGTCTCCGTGCTCTCTTGGCCATACAAGTGACATGCAAAGATGACCAAGTATTAATACACCTTCCGCAGTATCTTCATCTTGTAAGTCTGGTTGGTTGTCATCCTGAATTTGGTTGGCTTCTTCACCCAGTTCCTCAAGACATCCCTGGAGTTGGCATTGATGCTGGGTATGTTGAAGGGCGTCTCTATGGTGATCATTGGCTTCGGAAAGTGGTACATCTGCTAATAGTCCTTTGTCCTGAAGGTAGCAATCGTTGTATCACTGACACTGATCAATGTCATCGTCTCAGGGTCAGTGTGCAAGACAATCTAATGAATCATGTCTGCGTATGGGAATGCGTATACCTGCACGTAATCCGATACAAGCGGGACTTGTGAATATTCACATAGACTTGGCGGTCTTTGAGATATTCCCCAAATGTGCCTGAGAATGCATCATTGACCTCTTTCCATTTTAGCTTGATGTCTCTATCTACGATCAGCTTGGTGTCTTTGTAAATCGGAAAACTCGTAGACACTCGCTCAATTTTTGCTCCAGTTGCACTTTCGTTGGTGTCATTTGACCCTGCTCTCTTGGAGGCCATTGATCCTAAACTAATGAGAGATGGAAAAACACCTGCTATATCTGGAGACATGGTGGCATGCATGGCAAGAAATCTATCAGTTAAAACCAAAGCAAGCTTGAGGAATGACCTGCAACATACCTAGGGAACTGCTGGGAAGGATTGCACAATTTTCATTGGGAGGCCAGAAGACTGACTGGCGGAACTACACAAAATATAGTTTGGACTATCGGGAGGCTGGTTGGCTGCTTTAATTGCACAATGTGAAATCCAAACTAGCCTGTTAGGTGTTGAGATTACGCAATGTGCAATTTCAACTGGCAAGTGATGTAGGCCCAAGGAATTTTCTGGGCTAGCAGTCACTGCCTCTCAAAATTGCACCAAGCAAGACTGGAGGGCATTGACTGACCATATTTGTCCATTTTCTTGGAGGAAGGCAGAGCCTTTCCTCTCATAATTGCTCAATGTTGTCCGGGCAAGGCGTAGTCCAAGCCAAGGTTGCCCAGACCTGCCGACAAGGAACTAAAATAAAGTGAAGATGTGAATGCACGGTGATCCTAAGTGTAAGCAGGAGTGAATGATCATGATTGTGAACAACGAATGCAAGATTCATAAAACATAACAACATGCATGTGTGTGAAACGAGTCACCGAATTGGCGACTATTCATGTAAAACAGTGTCATGTATGCGACAACAGTGAGATGCAAACAAAAACTGAAACGGTGCTTGTACAGGCTAACATGCATGCAAGCAATAGCAAGTGTTTAGAGAAATCAAGAAAACAACACTCACACAAGCCAAAACAAAAAAAGTGATATAAATGATGCAAAAGACAAGTAAAGGGAACTTACCCAGAAAATGCTAAGAGGGATGAGCCGAAGATTCATGGATGTGTTGTGGGATGTCAAAGCTCAAGATCGATGTGAAGAATGAGCTCTAAAGCATCAAATAAATAATTTTGAGGCTCATGATGTGCATGCCACAAATCTAGGAAAAAAGACACTTAGAGGGAATTTTCTAAAACGATCTTTGCATGTAACATCTAGCTGCTAAAAATAGATCCCTAAAATCTAAGGATGCTTTTTGCATGTTCATTTTTTCTATTTCAGGAAAAAGAAACCCATGCAAGCAATTCAAGTTTTCTTGGTCCCGGAGGGCATTGGTCAACTTTAAGGCACATGCAACAACCTACTTGACTGAGGGAATTTTGCGCAATTTCTAGGAGGAAGTTGGGCTGGTTGTCTAGAGGGATTGTGCAATTTATGGGAGGAGTTGTTGATCTCTGCCTAGAACTGCGCAATTTTTGGGCTGAGTTGCACCACTGGGCCAAATTGCGTAATTTTCTAGAGGAAGGTTGTTTGACAGGATTGCGCAATTTCTTAGCCCAACAAGCTCCCAGTCATATTTGTGCAATTTCTGGAGGGAAGGTTGGTTCCCCTCCATAATTGCACATTTTTTTGAGGGAGCTTCTCAACCAGCAGCTCGACCAAGTCTAGAGTAGCAACCTCTGAGGGGAGTGAAACAAACAATCATGCATAGGCTGGAAAATTGGTGAAAAACCATTGAAGCTTATGTACTTGACAACCCAAGACATGTTGCGAAGAATGGTTGGTAAGGAGGCTCCAAAACGAAGCTAAGGCAAAATTTTGGAGGGTGGTTGTAGCCACTACAACACTTGGTGACACACTGGTAGAACTCGAAATCTGTGAATGGACCGTTTTCATGAAAATCAAGTCTAACACCTCCGAAATTCTGAAAGTATTGTTCAGTTCTTTGTTCATCTTGGTTTTCACACTTGCTTGATTGTAAGATGTAGCATCTGCCAAGCTCTTAGTCGGTCAACACACATTCCAAGCCAATATCTTAGTCGGTCGACACACATTTCAAGCCAAGCCAACACAGTGGTCTCGATTGGGGATGAGGGGTGTATTGGTACACAAGCAGTATGGTTTCCAGAGTTTTAGTTTCATCTCTGGTGTTGCTCCACTGCCAGCAAGCCTGAACAGTACTCCGGCGGAGTCACGCAGGAACAAAAGAATCTCTCCGCTGATAGCGAACCTGTTTAGTATCCCAGCAGAGTTACTTTCATCACCTCTCTGTGCAGGAAGCCGTTCTCTTCTTTTTCCTTATATTCATTTTTCATTTTTTCGAAATTTTTCACTTTTTTCATTTTTTTCATTTTTCATAACTGTGCATAGCACTTATTCATTTCAAAGGAAGAAGAGGGATCCCGACTTATTGAGAGCAGAAGAGGTTGTTACTTCAGAGAAGTAGTTTATATATACCTATGACGTGCTTGTTAAGGTTTTCCCCCTCACCTTAATCTACTTGATTGAGCTGACAAGGGTTAACCCAAAAACAACTGACTAGAGTAGCTGACACTAGTTATCATGTAAGCATTGTGTTTTCACCAAGGTTCACTTCGAATAGTACGTATTTTCCATCAACGTATCATGGATTGAAGATAACAAGTTCTTCATACAGAGGGAGGATGACAAATAACCATGTATTGATAACTACACAAGTCCTCTTGTACTTTACCCAGCTTCTTTCAAGAGTCGTGCATGGTTCCATGCAAAACTGACCTATGAACTCAAACAAGAAAACAAACAACAACAAAAAAGAAAAAGTAGAAGTAAATGCGTAAGCAAAGCGGGTAAGAAAACAAGTAGGAAAACAAACAAACATGTAAAGTAAGAAGCAAACATGCATGCAAGCAAACAAGCCAAAAGCAAACACTACTTCTACTCCTAAGCTAACGGTGCATGGGCATGCTCATGTGAAGTGATACTTCCAATGCAGCCACCGGCGCATTGGTCGACCCATGTTGGTGAAGGCATGGTTCATGAACAACACAGTGGTGTGAACCAACAAACATGAAAGATATAAAAATAAAGACAGACACACTCTGAGTTTAAAAGTTTCCACATAACATAAGTGAGTGCAAGTACATGGCATGCAATCCATGGACTTACCATGATGTTGTGCGACATTGCGTACAACTGTTAAGCATACACATACTCTTGACTGTGACATGCAAGCAAACGAAAGAAACATAGACAACTTGCACCACGCACATGTGCTTGGTATGTAATATTCCTCCAATGAATGAGTGATGGGATCATGTAGTTCAAGTGGAGGAAACGTACTCTTTGTGTGAGATTGATCTTCAATGTATATAGATGAGTGATGAGGAGCCTTGGGTGTTTCAAAAATTTCTTGATCAGAAGTGAAACCAACCTCAGGACAGTGAGGGCATGACATAACCATCAGCTCGGGCTAAAGTGCCTTGACAATCTGGGGGGTTTTCAACTTCATCGATAGATAGATGATCATAAACAAGTGGTTTGAAAAAATCAACGGCGATAGAATCATCATCATGATGGAATACGGGGGTAAATAGATCACGATAGCTATGATTAGAAAAAACAATGATTTCATCGACATCCTCATGATCTGATGAATCAAAAAGAGGGGTGGATGAGAAGCGAAAAAATTCACCCTCTCTGTTTCCAAAAAAGCGAATGAAAAATCAAGTGGATTTTCAATGAATGACTTATCCTCTCTATTGTCAGATGATGGACTAGCATCCGGTGTGCTCTGTGAATGATCAACAATGGGTGCATCTATAGAAGGAGATACACATGCAAAATCAAGGATGGAAGGATCACTAAAGATGTCAAGAAAAAATGGAGGAGGCTTGGATAGAAGGGAGTCATCCTTTACCAAGGGTTGATGCTCAAGCTCCCAGTCATACTCTTCATGAATAATAGTGCAAGTCAATTGCGCAACACCAAATCTGTTGATAGCTTGATCCTCGTTCATAACAAGTGTAGAGTCTAGAATGGAAGAACACAAGGCAGTGCAATCGGGAGGATCAGCAAAACACGAATATGGAGGTTGAGGTAAAACAGACATGTGACAACCCATGGGATTCGCAACTAGATCTGCATGAAATTGAGGGAAGTGATGTTGGGAGGGTGTCACATTTGAACGGATGTGTGTGCGTGTTCTCCCACATCACTCTGTAGTGGTGGAGCTATTTTATGAGGGGACAGCGGATAGTCACTCGTGACAGTGACCGTGTCCATCTGCGATTGTGCAGCTCCGTCACCGAAGTATGTTGAGCAGGGCTTGGGCTTGAAATTATTTTTAGGATTAACAAATTTGGTAATACTGTACTCAAATTTGTCCATGAGATACTGGAATTTCATCTGAATTTTCGGAGCTTGAAACTGCAACACACGGAAGCGGTCCCAAAATTCCATAGGCGATTCATGCGGGGTCTTTTGTTGTTGTAACAATTTTTTTTCAAGGGGTTTTGGATCAAAGCGATGGAAAGTAGATTCGATGAGATCACAAAACTGCTCAAGTGAGTGCATGCAGCAGGAAGGCAGACTCTAGCACCACTGTTTTGGGGATTCGTGAAGTGTGTATGCAAGCAGCAGGCTGACCTCTTCTGCATAGAACTCGTCTGCACTATCAAGCAATGCATAGAAATATTCTAAGTACTCAGGCCAAGCTACTTCATCTTCACCATCATACATGAATTTGGAAAAGAGATCAAAAAACTTCGTCATGATGTTGAGAGGTTCGACATGTGAAAGACATCGTGGATGGATGAGTGTAATAGAATCCATGATGGATGTGAAAAGGTTCAAAATAGGATGAGAGGACACAGCTTGCCATCTGGCCCTCCTTCTAGTGCCAGAAATGTTGATGGTGCTTGACCTGCCCACATGTCAGGGGATCTCCCTGGTAAGAAGTCCCAACTAGACCTCAGAACGTTTGGTGTAGGAGTCCCAGCAGTGGGTCGTATGGTATCGTCTTGACCACGGTTTCATGCAGAGGAAAGTAATATATCCATGTTGGTAGTAAGGGTGTGACGTATGCAGCAAGTCAAGGAAAGTGCATGAACAATTCAAATACACGGAAAGTGAGGTGAGTGTGCCCCTTGGAAACTTGTGAAAGCACGTGGCTAAGAAGGGAACACACGAGCAAAGATGCATCACAAACTGGAAAGCAAGTAAGCTAAGAATCTAAAGTGATGGTTAAACCAACAACACATCTCAATAAGATTCATATATACTTATATAGAAAGAGTCCATACATGCATGCTTAAGCAAACAGATACATATATCATTAGAGTAAACAAGATAGCTGAAATACAATAACAACATATGCATGAAACGTGTTGGCTTTGTTATATTAAGAAGTGAAAGTTCCAATCATACAGTACAACCATGACCAACCACTAGTCCGATAGCATATCATTATAGTTACTGTCACCTGCTCCTCCAAAAAGATGTACTAGCTCTACACTATGGAGAATCCAAGGCTCATTACAATACTCTCCAAGATTTCTCTAAGATACTCCTATCAAAAGCTCGACTGAAAAAAAGCCCATACAATGAGTTATGAGGGACTATATATATCAAAGGGTGGGGTGACCCTTGACATTCCCCTTTGTGACCGTTCATCTACCCTCATGACTCTTCAACTACTCTATGACTGTTACATTCAACTATCGACACTTGAACTTCCACTTGACAAGACGTTACATACAATCTACACATGTACCCATGTGAGACAAAATAGTCTTAAGAAATCCATGCAAGACATCACTATGACTCAGACAACTATGGGAATACCAACTCTTTGACATCCTCACGATGGTCGACGATGGCGAACTGATGCCAAGCCTGGTAGTCCGTGATGGTGTCCATGTACTTTGTGGTGACATATTTCTAGAAATGAACTCTTGCCTCTGTTGCATATAGGTACATTGCTCTAGCTCCTTTATCCAACTCGTCTAATAACATGTGCATCATTGTCTTGAGTGCAGTCGAACCGGCGACATACTGGTGCATGGTATCTACAATGATCACAAAGTCTGCGCTGGTCACTATGCACATCAACTCGTCAAAGTACGAGTCAAGCTCCAGTTAGACTTGTTCCTTTATCTTTGCCTTAGTGATTGTCCCAATAGATGGGATCACATGTGCATGCAGAATAGAAACCATGCTTTTGAATACCCGTGCATGGGAAGCTTGCAAACTAGTGATGAGTTGCGGGAGCTTCATATTTCCATATCTAACTCTGGATGCGTGCCTTTAGCTCGACCGATTTGGGGTTCATCATCTTGGGCAAGTGTAATGGGGATCCCTTGTATCTCATTGTCCATGTTTGAATGTGGTTAACAACATTATGAAAGTTTGAAAAGATATGTGCTCTCCTAGCACATCATTGTTGCCAACCATTGAGATGGACAACTACCTTATGCACGGTACCAAATATGGAATACAATGCTGCATGACCATCTCATGGGATGATACTTCATCTAGTATCACCTTCTTCAAGTCTACTCAGGTGGATGTTGTAACTAGTTCTCCTCCCTACTTGGTCGTTTGTAACTCCTTAGCCATTCACTCGTTCTCTGCTATCAAGAAGTGAACACTTGAGCTAGTGGCTTTGGCATATGCTCTCGTACCATCAGCTAATGTTGTTATATGCTTGCACATGTTAGATATGATAACTCATTCCTCAAACTATGCAGGAGATGTGTTGTCATCTAGAGTACACACTATGTGATTGCATAACTCTATGTTGTGACTCGTCGAATGATATTTTGTGCATCTCCTCTTCTGGATTGTCTCCAAGGATCTCAGTGTCTTGTTGGTCACTTGGGACTTTCTCTGCTTCCGGATTTGGTGAAACTGGTGGATCAACCTCTTGGTGGTAAGGCATGAGTTCGATGTCTTGCTCTAACATTGGCTACTTCATCTCCGTATCCATCTTCTCAAGCACTCGTTCAATCTCTAGAGCGAGGTCTTACTCCTGCGACTACTCACCCTATCTGCTTTGGGTCAGCTGTTCAAATGATTCTAATACCTATATGGGCATAGTTTCATCTGTCTATACATGTTAGGCTCCCTGTTGTGTCTGTCCTTGTTACGCTTCTTTCTCTTGTTTGCGCAGCTCCTATTCTTATCTAACTTTCCCCTTCAACTTATGTAACTCCTTCATTGTTTCCTCCATCCTTCATTGTTTCCTCCATCCATTGTTTTTCTCTTTGCCTTTGCGTGGTCCTCATGTCACACTATTACCTCTTAACCTCTATTGCCAAATTTATTTTCTGCACAAGTGGGTCTGCTCTGAACTTGCAGCTTTGTTCTGTGTCTGCGTTGTCAACAATATTTCTCTTTCCTTTGTCGCGTGCCAATATGTTTACCTCTCATGTTACTGCTGCTACTGGTCTCCTGGATGCTGCTACACGCTGCTTCACTAACCATTCCATAGTGATGTCGACTGGTCCATTGGACCTAGAGAAGTTTTGACAATATCTCCATGGGTCTTCCTCCACCCAATGACATGCCCCATTAATCCACGGAAACTGTACTCTCGTGCAATGATCCTTCACAAAACAATGTGGGTCATATGGATTAAAGCTTCTGGTGCTGAAAGGATATTTCTTGAGCTCTTCTGTTTCGACATCCGCATGCTTGAGATTATGTATCTAGTACAACCCGATTCATAACGAAAGAGCGGGCTAAGGTGCCTTCTTCTTCTATTGTAGCCTAGTTGACATTCCTACCTAGATGTGGTACGATACTTCTTACATGACGAGCTTGTCCATGGCAAAATTTGGCAAAACATGTGGAGGCTTCTCCATGTTGTACATCCATATGAAGGTGCCAAGGGGAGATGCATACCAATCTTCTATGTCGATCAGTGCCTCCATTGCTGCCTTTGACATGCAAGGTGGATCCTGCTCAACTATCATCTTGTACACTGAGGTAACAAATTGATCATGCAGCTGTGTGATGACTCCTCAGAAGCTACATTCGGAAAACAGTTTACAATAAGTGTTCATAGAGGTTTCCGCTGGTGTCCATGCCCACTTCAAGCCCGGGAACTCCTGACAGGCATAGATTGCATTCAATATGTAAGCAGACATGTAGATTTCTTCTTACTAACCTTTGGGCAGCTGTCGAGCTACTGTTACCTATTCCTTCAGCCTGTGATCTAACATGTCGGACTAGATGCATGCTTTGCCCTAACTGGCCAGTTGGTCCAACGCAATCACCCAACTCTGCGAGAAGGTCTTTATGCTCTCTTGGCCATACAAGGGACATGAAAAGATGACCAAGTACTGATACACCTTCCGCAGTAGCTTCATCTTGTAAATCTAGTTGGGTGTCATCCTAAATTTGGCTAGCTCCTTACCAAATTCTTCAAGACGTCCCTGCAGTTGGCATTAATTCTAGGTATGTTGAAGGGTGTCTCCATGGTGATCATTGGCTTCGACAAGTGGTACATTTGTTGATAGTCCTATGCCATGAAGGTGGCAATATCTGTCCCACTAACACTGCTCAATGTCATTGTCTCAGGGCCAGTGTGCGAGATGATCCAATGAAACATGTCCACGCATGGGAACGTGGGATACCAACATGAAATCTAATACAAGCTGGACTTGTGAATGCTGACATAGACAAGGCAGTCTTTGATATCTTCCCCAAGTGTGCTTGAGAATGCATCATTGACCTCTTGCCATTTCAGCTTGATGTCTTTGTCTGCGATCATCTTGGTGTCTTTGTATATCGGAAAACTGGTAGACGCTTGCTCAATTGTTTCTCCAGTTGCTCTTTTGTTGGTGTCCTTTGACCCTGTTCTCTTGGAGGCCATTGATCCTGAACTATTAAGAGATGGACGAACACCTACTATATCTAGAGACGTGGTGACATCCATGGCAATAAATCTATCTGTTAAAACTAAAGAAAACTTGAGGAATGACATGGAACATACCTGGGGAACTGCTGACAAGGATTTCATAATTTTCACTAGGAGGCCAGGAGACTAACTGTCGACACTGCGCAAAAGGTAGTCTGGACTATTGGGAGGCTGGTTGACTAGTGGAATTGCGCAATGCATAAACCAGACTGGCCTACTAGGTGCTGAGATTGTGCAATGCGCAATTTCAGTTGGCAAGTGATGTAGGCCCAGGGACTACATTGTGCAGTTTTCTTGGCCAGCAGTCACTGCTTCTCAGAATTACGCAAAGCAAGACTGGAGGGCACTGAATAGCTAGATTTGCACATTTTCTAGGAGGAAGGTAGAGCCTTCCCTCTCATAATTGCATAATTTTTTCCAAGCAAGGCAGAGTCTGGGCCAAGGCTGTCAAGGCCCGCCGACGAGAAACTGAAAGAAAATGAAGATGTGAATGCATGGTGATACTGAGTTATAGCAGGAGTGAATGATAATGCATGCTAACAGTGAATGAAAGATTCAGAAAATGGAACAACATGCATGTGTGTGAAACGAGTCATCGAATCAGCGATTGTTTGTGTAAAACAGTGTCATTCATGTGACAGTAGTGAGATGGAAACGAAAAATGACATGGTGCTTGTATAGGCTAACATGCATGCAAACGACAGTAAACATTCATAGAAATCAAGCAGACAGCACTCACACAAGCCAAAACACAAAAAATGATAGAAATGATGCAAAAGACAAGTAAAGTGAACTTACCTGGAAATCGTTGAGTTGGATGTGTCGAAGACTCCTGGATGTGTTGTGGGATGTCAGAGCTCAAGATTGATGTGAAGAATGAGCTCTGAAGCATTGAATAAATAAGTTTAAGGCTCATGACATGCATGCCACAAATCTAGGAAAAACCAACACTTGGAGGGGAGTTTCTAAAACGATCTTTGCATCTAACCTCCAGCTACTAAAAATAGATCCCTAAAATCTAGGGATTTTTTTGCATGCTTTTTCCTATTTTGGGAAAAAGTAGCCAATGAATGCAAGTTAAGTTTTCTCAGTCCCGGAGGGATCCGGTCAGCATGAAGGCACATGCAACAGCCTTCTTGAGTGAGAGGGATTTTTGCGTAATTTCTGGGAAGAAGTTGTGTTGGCTGTCTAGAGGGATTGCACAATTTCTAGGAGGAGAAGCTCACTGCTGCTCAGAATTGTGCAATTTCTTCACTGAGCTGCACTGTTGGGCCATATTGCATAATTTTCCAAAGGAAGGTTGTTTGACAAGATTGTGAAATTTCTAAGCCCAACTGGCTTCCAAATAGGTTTGCGTAATTTTTGGAGGGAAGGCTAGTTCCCCTCCAGATTGCACAATTTTATGAGGGAGTTGCTCAGCCAGTAGCTGGACCAAGTCCAGAGTAGCAGTCTGTGAGGTGAGTGAAACAAACAATCATGCAAAGGCTGGAAAGCTGCTGAAAAACCAATGAATCTTATGTATATGAAAATTCAAGACATGCTGCGAAGAATGGTTGGTAGGGAGGCTCCAAAAATAAGTTAAGGCAAAATTTTGGAGGGTGGTTGTAGCTGCTACAACACCACCCTGGTGCAATGGAAAATCCCTCCTGCGATGTTCTCCACCACAATTCCAACACCTAAAATGTTTTATGTCATCACCTTTATTTTTCTCCTTGGATTGAGACCCATGTCATCTCTCAACTGCATTGTACTTATTGTAAGATACCGCATTTTCCTTGTCACCTACATCCTACAATATCCCTTTCTTCTTAGGATATTTCCCTTTAGTCTTCTCATTACCTTTCCAGTCACACTTGAACTCAAGCTTGAGCTTTGACTTCTCATAACAATGCTTTAACTTCTTGATGGCTTCTTCTAGTGACCAAGGCTCACAAACGCAATTTTGTCTTTGAATGTTATTGGAAATGCATTGATAAACCTTTTAATATTTTCTTTCTCATCCTTAAAATAAGGCACATACCTCAACAACTCCAAGAATCTTCTTGTGTACTCATCATCCATGATGGAACCCATCCTCAGCGCATAAAAATCATTAGCCCTTTCATCATAGTATCATTCAGATAGGTACTTCTTCTTGAAGAGTTTTTCAAACTCGTCCCAAATCATCTCCTCTTATCTAATGCCTCTAACATGTTTTACATCCTCCCACTAGATGTCTGATTTTCCTTTGAGATTGAAGGCACCTATCTTGGCTTTCATGGTTTCTAAATAATGAGGAAATCTGGAAAACTTCTTCATCCCAAAAAACCATGCTTTTGCATCTTCTGATTTCTTCATTTCTCCATTAAAAGAAGGAGGCTTGGATTTCTTGAAATCTTCTGGAAAATAATGTTTCTCACTCCTTTTATACAGATGATAATGGTGGTGGCAATGATGTCTCTCAGAACCAAAACTAGAAGATAATCCATAATTCTTAGCCCTCCTCTCAAGTGTATCCAAAGATATGAAACCTCTAATTGTATCATTTATGTCCATCTTGTATCCTTTCTGAGACAACCTACTGTCTGCACCATTAATCCTTTCTTCCTATCCGTGGTTGACCCCGAGTTGTCCCTACTTCTACAAATATAAAAGAATCGGAAGGATGACTGCATTAACCTCAGCTTGCTTTTCTTGAGCTCTATCAAGTCTTTCCTATGCCTCATTCAACCGTTCATTTTTTTCCTTGCAACTCACAACCTTCAAACTTATCAATGTATCTGCCAAACCAGGATAATATCCCTCTCCCTATTTCTCATCTAATCTCTCCCAACCTGCGAATGTCTCTTTTTTCGTGTATGAAGAGTCATATGAATTGTACTCAAATATCTTTCTCTTCATCTCTAATATTTTATTTCCTACAATATGCCACTGTTAGCCAGGAAAAAACATAATCCAAGTCATACCTTTGTATCTCAGGGGAGGCTATTGCATCTGCAAAGGCCAATCCAGCTTAGAACAATATAATATCACAAGCATACTAGCTTATACATGGAGATCATAACCATAACCATAACAATTCATGCATAGTAAACCCATAGACAACTAACATGCATGCATAACAATCACATTTAGCCTGAGGTCCAGTGCTACAACCTCACTCTAATACTGCTCTGTGGTATCAGATACTGCCCAAAGGAAATGAAACTCCACTCTAATACCACCCTGTGGTATTAGATAATGCCCAAAGAAAATATAACATTGATTTGATACCAGCCTATGATATCAGATACTGCCCAAAGGAAACAAAACTCTTCTTACCACCCTGTGGTATTAGATATCGCCCAAAGGGAGCTGAAATTTTCTTTGATACCACCCTGTAACCACCCCACCCCACATTTACCTATTTTTACAAGCTCTCTGGGGTAAAAATGAGATGAGTGTTACTATGGCATGACCCAATCTCCAAGTTCTAGTTATGGAAGTAGGTTCTACTAACTGGAAACATACTACCATTCCTCAAGGACACCAAATCACCTAGGTGTCTGACAAAACCACTAGTGATCAATCCCTAAGCTAGAACTTCTTTTTCTTAAGCATTACTCCCCAACCGCAAGCATGACACATTATGCAAGTGGTCAAAAGGCTTAAACCACATGCATAAGCTTTCATCCATGCAGTTACAACTGAATTTATCTAATTCAAAGGGTTTGATTATGAGATCAGCGTCATTTTTCAAGGTTGTCATATAGGCCACTACCTAAAACAACCCATTAACTCTTTAGAACTCATTCTAGATTGAAAACAAGTATAAACAATCAATACTAGGACTATATCTTTCTCAAAACATGCCAGTCACATAATAAGCATTTTGTCAAACATATGGTGAACATAGAAACTACAGGTCATGAATGCATATCTTATTGTTATTTCAATTACTTCAATAGAGAATCATCAAGAAGGATATGTTCCTCTCAAGGTAGCTGCAAGAACACTTGTTAGCCCATGAATTTATTCATTAACTTATCAAATCAAATGAAATATCCATAGTAAGAGCACGTCATTTAATGATGTTTATAACCAACATATAACCATAATAAATCCATGACAAAACAGTCATAAAATCGACACAATAATCAATACATGTGCTCATAGATCACAATAAGAAATGACTCATATTAATCATATGAAAAATCCAACCAACTCAGGGACTTCCACATACCACTCAACCATAGATTGAACTGAACCAAATCTCTCTTTTAGCCAATCACCCCCATGCCATATTCCAAACATGAATGTGGGATCATATGGGTTAAACCAAAATAGAACCAACCAGGGCTTCCATGTTACTTTTTGGTAGCATCGAATGTGCTCTAGCAATGGAAATTGATGGAGAGACAAAGGCACATGAGTTCTAACGGACCCAAAAATCGTTTGGTGAAATTCCACCCAGATTGTAATTTATTAAAATAATTAATATTTTTAATGGGATACCTAAGCCTAAACTTAGGAAAATTAAAATATTAACTGGTATTAATCAAAATATGGGTGAGAATGATCTAGAAGGAGGATCAAGTCAATTTTTAATCTTAGCTTTTGATTAGAGACATAATATCATACGTTGAAATATCAGCAAGAAAAGTATAAGTAGGAGGCTTTGGGCTCATTTAGAAACACACAGAGAGATTGAGGAAATCGATTTTGTGAGGTGAGAAGTTATGAGGAGGAAAATCGATTAGGGAGATCTTGCAGTAGAGGGGCAGGGATATTTCAGGAGTACTGACAGAGAGGCATAGAGAAGCTAGTGGAGGCAACAAGCAGCCAAGAGGACTCATGAAGGGCCATTCTAGGCCCACATACCCTTGATACAGAGCCAGAAGGGCCAGTGCAGAGGAGAAATTTGCCTTCCACACAAACATTCGGAACTGTTGGGGAACTACTGGAACAACCAGGAAATCTGATGCAGTGGGTAGAAGAGATAGTGTAAGGCTGATGCAGAGCCTGAAAAGCTAATGCAGGGCCTACAGAGGGCTAGCACAGAAGTAACCAGGGTTAGCCAGTCTTGCTGCCGGATCAGCTAGAATCTGTCAGGTGTAGTGAGGTAAAACTCACTTAGGTTTTCTGCCATTTTATTTCTCTATCACTAGTTTGTTGGGAGGGCTACCAACATTTGTATTCAAAATTACTGCTTAATAATAGAAAACATGTTGACGGTGTTGGACCAGCCAACATGTCAAGGGGATATCCCCAGTAATAAGTCCCAATTAGACCTCAGGTCGTTTGGTGTAGGAGTCCCAGCAGTGGTTTGTAAGGTAATGCCTTGATTGCGATGTCGCACAAAGGAAAGTAAGATAACTCTGTCAGTAGCAAGGGTGTGACTGATGTAGAGGGTCAAGGAATGTGCATGAGAGGTTCCAACACTTCGAAGGGAGAGGAAGGTGAAAGTGAGTTCCAGGTTGAAAGGGATCATTCCTAACTTGGTTGGGAACACACCTCACAAAGTACATGCACAGCTTCTAGCAGAGCAGTCCACTCGGATGCGGCATTCACAACATACAAGGTAAGATAACACGAACAACACTCACAGATCAGTCCAAGACGAGTGTGACAGTTGATATAGCAAGGTTCATGAGAAAGGTCTTTCTGATGTCCAGCAAAGCAGTCGACATGGACGGTGACAACATTAACAACACATGCAACACATTAACAATAAGATTCATATAATTGCATACAAATCGTTTCATATACAAGTACGTAAGTTAAACAACATATATCATTAAGGCAACCGGAACAGTCCAACTACAATAACAACATATTCATGAAAATGTGTTGGCTCTTATTATTAAAGAGGTGTAAGTCACAATCATACAATACACCATGTACACCTAGTAGCCCCAAGAGTGGAATGTTACAGCCACATCCACCTGCTCCTCCAAAGAGATGTACTACCTCCATGCAGTGGAGAAGTCAAGGCATTTTACAATATCGTCCAAGCCTTCTTCAAGATAGTCCTAGTAGAAGCTTGGCTAACCAAAAAATCCTATATAATGAGTTATGAGGGACTATTTATAGAAAAAGGTGGGGTGACCCTTGACATTCCCCTTTGTGACAGTTCAACTACCCTCATGACTCTTCACCTACTCTATGACTGTTACATCTAGCTATTGACACTTGACTTACACTTGACATGACTCAACATTACAATGCACATGTACTCATGTGAGACAACATGGCTTGAGCAAGCCTTACAAGACATCACTGGCACTCAGTCCACTTTGGTGAGACCAACTCTTTGACATGCTTGTGATGGTGAAGTTGGTGAGTTGATGCCAAGCTTAGTTGTCAGTGATGGTGTGCATGCACCTCATGGTGACATCTTGCTGAAGCAAACTCTTGATTTCATTGCAACCAGTGCATTGGTTCGCCCCCTTCATCCAACTTGTTTGCTAACATGTCCATGGTCTTCTTGGGTGCAACTGAACTGGAAGCACATTGATGCATAGTGTTCATGCTGATCTTCAAGTGTGTGTTGGTGGTAATGCGCATCAACTTGTCGAAGTACCTATTCAGATCTAGTTGGACTTGCTTCTGTCTTCGCCTTGGTGAGTGTGTTAAATGGGTTGGATTGCATGCATGTGCACAATGACATGCATGCTGTTGAATCCCTTGCATGTGATCAACCACACTACTCACCATGTCTACTCCGTGTTAGCTATTGGGATGGATCTTTAACTTGTCTAGGCGCAGTTTCATCCATGAGCGCACGTTCCGCCCACTGTTGTTCCTGATCCTACTGCAACTAATTTGTTTTTATGCACAGCTTCATGTTCTTCCTGAGTTGCTGCTTCATCACATGCAACTCCTTCTTTGTTACATCTTCTACCTTCGCGCGATCTTCATGTCGCACCATCACTCCATAGTTGGAGTCTCCAAAATTTCTTTCATCATCAATGGACCTGCTTGAGCTTGCAACCTTGTTCCGCCTCCGTGTTGTCAACAACCCTCCTCTTGTATTTGTTGCATTTGGTATGTTGTCTTCAGCTATTGTTCATGATGTTGCTCACTATGATGTTGTTGCTTGATGTCCTTGTCTACAAACATCTTGAGGTCTTCGTGAGTAGGCAAGATCATAGACACTTGATCAACTGCATCCCCAAGCGTGCTCTGAATAGTTTCCTCGTCTCTGCTCTCCTAGAAACCATTATACTTGTACTGCTGAGAGGCAAATGAACACTTGCGATACCTAGAGACATGGCAACACTCATAGCAAGCAATCTGTCAGTTGAAAACCAAAATGAACATGAGAAATGACTTGCAACATATCTGGGTGAATGATCATGAAGGTTGTGCAATTTCGGCCGGGAGGTCAGGAGATCAACGACCAAGACTACAAAAGGCACAGTCTGGGCTGCTGGGAGACTGGCTCACTACTGGAACTGCACAATGCACAATCCAGTTGGGGAGTTGGCTGTTGGGATTACGCAATGCGCGATTACAGCTGGGAAAGACTATTGGTCCAGGCTCAGATTTGCACAAATTTTTGGGCCAAGCAGCCACTGACCTCTAGAAATGCACAATTCAGTCCAGGAGGCCAGTGTTGGGCCAGAATGTGCAAATATAGAGAGGAAGCTGAGCCTTCCTTCTCAACATTGCGCAATGCAGCCTTGGTGAAGGAAGAGACCAGGCCAAGGTTGGCCTAGTTCACCGACGGGAAACTGAAATCAAGTAATTCAATGAAATGCATGGTGGCATTAAGTGATAGAAGAAGTGATAAACAATGCATGCAAAACATGAATTGAAGATTGAGAAAATAGATCAACATGCATGTGGGTGAGGCCGTTTGTCGGTTGGGTGAACGTCCGTGCAAAATAGTTTCATGCATGCGACAACAGTGAGATAGCAATGAAAATTGAAACAGAGCTAGGACAAGCTAAAATATATGTAAATGACAAAAGGTGCTCAAATAAATCAAGCAAACAACACTCACACAAGTGAAAACACAAAAAGAGACAGAAATGTAGCATAAGGCATGGGAAGCGGGCTTACCCCAAAACAGCTGAGCTAAATGTGCCGACATCTCTTAGATGTGATGTGGGATGGTATAGCTGCAAGGTTGATGTGAGGAATGAGCTCGCAGTGTCTGGTTGATGAGTTTTGACAACATTGAGGTTGTGATGTGCATGCCATGAATCTAGGGGAAGCGACACCTGGTGGGAGGTTTCGAAATTTCTCCTTGCATGTAACCTCCAACTGCTAAACATAGATCCCTGAAACAAGGGATGCCTTTGCATGCTACCTTGGGAGAAATAGCCCATGCATGCAAGTCTGTTTTGCTCAGTCTCGAAGGCAATTGGTCAACACAGTTGCACATGCAAGAGACTGCTCAACTGCTGGAGAAAAATGCACATTTCTGGCTGGTAGCTGGGTTGGCTGCCTAGGAGATTTGCAGAATTTCTGGGCTGAGTAGCTAACTGCACAAATTTTGCTGGGAGGGTTAGCTGGCAGGATTACGCAATCCTGGAGCCCAGCAGGCTGTCAAATAGGATTGTGCAAGTTCTGGAGGGAAGGTTGATTTCCCTCCAAAAATGCACAATTCTCAAGGGGAAGTTGCTCAGCCTGTAGCTGGACCAAGTCCGCATGAGCAGCCTCTAAACGGAAAAGGTCAAACTATGATCGATAGGTTTCCTTTGAGCAAGAAAGACATTGAAGCTTGAAGACTTGATGAAGCAGGGAAAGCTGCAGTGAAGGTTGGTAGGAAGGCTTCAAAACAGGCTAAGGAAAAATTTTGGAGGATGGTTGTAGCCACTACAACAAAAACCTTAGATTTTTTGCACTTGTTTTTCTACATTGGGATTTTTTAGGGACTATTTTGTCCAAAAATAATTGTGTCCTACGTATCTTGTTCTTTGCTCAATTTCCTTGTTTCATGTAATCAAATTTAAGTAGTGTAGGTTGCAGAAGTAATTTGCTTCAGTATTCAGAAGAATAACTTGATAATGTATATTAAAATCAAGTAGGTGAAGTAGATTCATATTTGTTACAGTACAGGTTCCTTGAGGATTAGGAATTTTCACATTCCAAAGGCCAAGCCACCTCAACCCTCAATCACAATAATTTTCCAAATACTAGTCTAGAAATCACTAATATCAAAACAATCTTGGATTCCTCTGACTTCCTTCCCCATCTCCAAAGATATTTTCATGTCTCCACCCATCTGTCAAGAGTTCCAGGAGAAAGCCCATCTCCACACTTGACCCTTGGTAATTCTCCTGAGACCACCTCAACTGGGATCCAAGCCTACCGACCATCAAAATCTTAATCAAAATAGAGAACCCACTACATCATGGCTATCCAGGAAATGGAAAAGAAAGGCTAAAACCATTGTCAATCCAATAAAATCCCATTTGAATGACAACAAAATCACCAAAGAACGACATGCATGTATCATGCATCCAAATCTCAACAAGGAAATCACACATACAACCAGTTACCTGCAATGAACTCTGGTTGTAGCTGTTGATCCAACCTTATTTTCCATTTCCCACAATTCCTTTGTTTTTCCTTTAATTTCTTGCTTACCCAAATTATTCCTCTCTCTTCTCTTAGAGCTCTCTTTCTGAAAGTGATCAAAGCTTAAAATTACAACATATGAGCCAAAAGTTGTCAAAAATTGTGAATTGTATCTTTGATGCCTTTTGATGTCTTTTCTCTTCCTTTCCTTTTTTCTATTTCTTCATTTTCCTTCATTTCATCTCTAATTTCCCTCGCATGCATATTTGTGCCTCTTCACCTTCCTTTTCTCCTATTTTCATTTATTTTCTTAATTAAATGTTGTTTATTACCTCTTTTTCTTCATCAATGCCATTGCCAATTTCCATAGCCATTAATAAACCACAACTCATTCCCACAATAATTTTTTCCCACCATTTATCTTGGAATACATGTCCAATGACCTTGGTTTTATTTTATTTACGTGGAAAATCAACTCGGGGTTGTTACACATATCTTTATAAGCTCCATCCTATGCTCAGGGGGAGCATGGCCAGTATGCAGATTTAAATATTCATATCCGTAGATCAAACTTATAGTATTTAGCTCTATAATTCAGCCATTTTCCCTTGATATCAAATGGGGAGATAAGACTTGGTTTTTGTAGGACTTGGTGTTTGGAGAACTTGGTGTTTGTAGTTCGTTTCCAAACACCAAAGAGGTTGCCATAAATTCAAAAGGGGGAGATTATTGGCATTATGCATAATGTGTTGTCCTTGATGGAAACCTACTTGAAAAACATGTCCTTGATGTCAACTTGATTATAATATGATGATCATGGAACTAATGCAAATAACAAGAATATTGGTACAAATATTACATAGGATATGGGAGAGGATTGACAGCACAATCACAGAATGAATGAAAATTGTGAAGGTTTAAAATTATACACGATGCATGTGAAGAAAATTCACATACATACTTAGATTCTATGAACAAAAGTTGCGTATGGAAAAACTAGAAGCCATTACCATGGTAATTTCTCATAGTATTGCAATGGAAACATCTATTTGATCCTGTCAAACAAATACCAACAACATTACCAAGGGATTTTCTTGTGGTATTGGAAAGGAAAAAAGTTATGTAAGGAGAAGGATATTGAGGAGTTATGTTTGCAATGTAATAGATTAGTCATGTATGATCTAACTTGAAATAGATGTGCACCAAGGAACAAGGAGAAGACTCAGATCTGAATGATTTGAAGATATGTTGAATTATATGCTTGATTGATTCGCTTGCTGCAAAATGTTTTAAGTGGCCAACAATGCAGGATTTATTATTATGGTGGAACTATGATATGAATATATATATTTGTTGAATATATGTATATTTTTATAGTATGTGCACAAAGATCTAGGCTTGACATGTGTTGTCATTTGCAACAAATATTTGATTCAGTAATTTAAGATATGTATGTAGGTTTTCTTTAGGATTATCATATGAATACACGAATATTATTCAAATATATTATGATATATGTCTTGGTATGCAGTACATTGAAATCTATACGTGGATTTAATACATTATAAGGTTGTAAATATGCAAATTTGTTTAAAGTAAGTCGCACATGTGTTCTAGGGTTTGTAACTGTTGCTTTGTGATGACAATTGATGATGTATCATTTTTCATTATTTGTCAATGATGTCTTGATCATAATGGTATGCATTTGACAGTGTGGCTTGGATTGATTTGGTTGTGACTTGGTATATTGATTAGTGATAATGTTGCAGAAGTGTGACTGGGTATGGTTTAGTATTTGTGTTCAATGGCAGGTGATTGGTTTTGTGATTTGTGATTCAGTGGTTGGTACAAATGTACAGTGATTCAGTTAGTCAATGGTTGAGTATTTAGTGATTTGAGATCTATATGCATGTTTTATGCACAAGAAACATGTATATAAGCAAATATGATTTAGAACAATCGCATATACATTTTGAGGTGAAGTTGATTAGGGTGTAACCACCCTCCTCCCACATCTACCCAAGCAATCGGCCAACTGGGGTAAACATGCGATGAGAGAGGCCACTATGAAGTAATTCAACCTCCTTGATGACCTTAAGGAAATGGAATCAACGGAACACATCAACCATACCTTCCACATCAGCAACAACACCCCAAGGGGACATCTCAGTAACCTAGGCATCTTGCCACTAGGTACCATTGATATTTTAAATCTCTTAACCATTGGACACTCTCAAGATATGGGCATGCCAGCATCGAGGGAACTCTCAACGCTCTCATAGGCCTGCAAGCCAGTGTTCAGGAACTTTTCCCACCATACCTGTGCTAGAGTCCACGAAATTCAAGGCACTTTTCTAGCCCAAAATTATGGCCACTATTGAGAACTTGTTATAACTTTCAGAATCCATCAAAGACATGATGACAAGACTAATAAACCAAAAATCAACCTCAAGACTAGGCCTGACCATCCCTAACTAGGACTGACATTCTCTCAAACACTTGCCATCAATGCAACCTATAGGTCTAGGATAAAATACAGAGCATGAATGATTGAAAACTCTTATGAAACATGACAACAAGGATCACCACCTTCTCCCTTGAACTGTTATGACATCAATTAGGTCTTGCATCCATTGTTTTAACAATTACAAGCAAATACATGAAATGACCATGACATCAGCCAGTCAATTAACCATGCTTATAACCAACATACAACCATGTAAATAATAGAGACATAACAACCATTAAATCCACATATAAACAAGTGAAAAAGCAAGAGAACTTAGCTTTCATTAATCATAGGCAAATCCGACCACGTTCGAGACTTCCACGTACCACCCGACCATAGACATGTTTGAACCAAATCTTTCTTTTAGCCAGTCACCACCGTGCCATATTCCAAGCATGAATGTGGGATCTCATGGATAAAACAATCCAAAAACAACCAAGGGAATCCAGAGGTTAAACCACCTCCACCCTCACCAAACCGTGATCACACCAAAACTGGTGCTTTGATCACAAAACCGAACTGAAATTGGAATGTCATCCGAAATCCATCACTATCCTTGAGGAAATTTTCATCTCCTTGTATCTCAGGCGTTACTGCAATCCAATCCCGGATCACTAGGCCATAAACCAAGACCAGTATCTTAGGATTTACCACAATCCAAACATGTATCACTAGGCTCTAAACCGAGACTCCTCCATTAGGATTCACTGTGTATCCTGCCAAAATCGATCAAGAAATTCCTAGGCCTTTGGGAATGAACCTTGAGACCACCTCCGCCGCGAATTCCAAAATCCATCCTGCAAATCCAAAGCTCAAAACTGAGATAAACATGCCAACACACCATGAAATCCAGAAAAGGAAAGGCTAGGCTTAAAACCACTATCATACCCAGTCGAACCATGCCAACGATAACAAGAGAACGATACACCAACATGAAAATCCATTCATGTCAAAACCAGCTAGGAAATCACACATGCAATATGTTACCCACAAGTATTCTTGTTGAAGTTGCTTGATTATTCTTTTCCTTGCTTGATCCTTTCTTCCCTTCCTTTCCTTTCCTTGTCCTTCCCTTGCTTTCCTTTCCCTTCCTTGCTCCAAAACCTTAGCAGAAGCTTGAGTCAAGATCTTGCCAACTCATCCTCAAAAGCCTTTTTATCAATAAGGCCTCTATTTTCTTCATTTTCCATTATTTTCCCTCAATTTCCTCCTCACATGCAACCTGCAGCCTTTCACCTTCCTTTTCTCCTAATTTCCATTATTTTCACAAATAAATGTGCCAAAAATACCTTTTTCCTTTTAATGCATTTGCCAATCTCCTTAGCCATAATAAATCGAAATGAACATCCACACGAGTATGTCCTACCAAAATTTAGCTTGGAATACGTATCCCTTACCCATGTTCTTATTTTTTCCTTTACTTACTTTTATTACATGAAATTTTAACCAGGGTTGTTACAAACCCCCCTCGGGAAATGTTTAACACCAAGACCTCGACAAAACTGCTCAAAAACAAACATACTTCCCATGGAGCTTTATAACTTAGCTCGTTGCAGTATTTACAATGAATGAATTTCTCAAAAGAAAACATCATGACAACATGACAAACATATCGTTTGTTGGAGCTTTATAACACAGATCATTAAGGTATTTACAATAATCACATATACACATATACACATTTTCTAAACCAGAAATTAAAAGGATACGATGCCTGTATCAAACAACAATGGAATCTAGTGGCTCATGCCTCCACCCTCAAACTAATACTAGGATTCACCTCCTTCCCAAGAAGTCCAAAATCCATTGTCATAGTCAAAGTTGCATTCAATGTCCAACGCTATAATTTTGTGCCACTTATCCTCTCAGTGAACGATTACCGACTCAATGTTCTAGGGTGCACTCCCAATGTGCATCTGATTCCATCTAGCAATGCTAATGACCAAAACAAATATATCCATGACCTTCCCTTCTCTACTACATAGTCCCTCAGGAAATCAAGTCACCCCCTTTCGTGTAGTCACTCACCTTCCAAGTTCCCCCACATCTCCTATCCTGGGTGATCCATCCCTTGGAAAGGCTTCCTCACATTGGAAGATACAAAACCAAGGCATATACCTGCCTAAAAACCATCATATCAGTCATTGCATGCTCATGGAAATCAATGGAAACTATTGGGTACCAATGTCCCACAATGGCCCTCCTCCTAGAGTGCTTTACTAGCATACTGTTGCATGTTCCAATTCCTTTTGTCATTGCTACTAATTCTTGTAGTCCATTTCAACCACCCAACTGGGCATGTTCATGCATTCCTGTTCCAAGCACATAATTTTCATTAGATTCAAAATAAATTGAAGCAACTTCACATCATACCTCATTGGTAGCTCGTCAATACAATACACTTGCAATCTTCTTTACTTCCTCTCACAACAAGTCAAACTAGCATCTCTCACCAAATCATCATGTATAAATATATCACATCAGGTTAGCTCAAAACACAACCATCATAGATCAAAATCATAAATCACTTGTAACCATAATAAACCAGACTCATAAATCACATGCATAATAAAACTAAAATAAAATGTTGATAATTATCATTTAATCAATCCTTAGCTTCTACCTTTGTCTTTATTTCAAACACACTATGGATCAGTTGCTACACCAGAAAACACCCAATGCCTTCTCCTCAAGCATGTACACATACACATAGTGTGCATCATACACATACAACCACACAAAACATACAAAACCATGTAATACATGCATCTACACTTAACACACAACACATACACCTACGGGCAGTGTACAACACAACACAATACATACACCTACACCTAGTGTACACCACCACACAATACATACACCTACACCCAGTGTACAACACAACACATACATACACCTACACCTGATATACAACACAACACATATGTACACCTACACCCAATGTACAACACAATACATCCATCTATACTCGATGTACAATGCCACACAATACATGTGCCTACACATGGCATACACCACAACACAACACATATATACCCAATGTACAACACCACACAATACATATATGTACACAGAGTACAACATAACAAATACACATGTCATGGTACCATGACTACATAATGCATATACATAGTACTACACGCCCACAACACATTATGTACAACACGCACACAATACCACATGTACACCAATACCATATGTACAACACATACATAGTAACACCTGTACAAATCAGCACTTGCACAACATGTGCATATCATCACATGTACACGACACCACCCACACAAGGTGTACACAATGCCACATGTACTTTGTACCACTTATACAATGTGTAGATAATACCAAATGTAAAAAGTACCACATGCACGACATGTACACGACACCACAAGTACATAGCATCACATGCATGACATGCACACAACACCACATTTACACAACACCACATGCATACAACACCACATGTACAACATGTACACGACACCACATGCTCACAACACCACCTGTACAATCATGCACACAACACCATATGTACATAGCATCATATGTATAACATGCACACAAAACCATATGTACATAGAATTTCATATACAACATGTACACAACACCACATATCCAATATGTACATAGCACCTTCTATACCCATCACTGCATATGTAACATTCACACAACACTCTTTGTACCACCCTGTAAATAACATTGCATAAACAACATGTACACACACTATATATGCACAACAGTAGTACCACACTATCTCTACCAAACAACCTTGCTTCCAGTGTCTCTTTGTCATCCATGCTTATCCTAGCACGTCGCAAAGCACATTGTTTTCATTTCATTGATGTATCCTTCAGTGTTACCTTTCATAACATAAGCATAGGCATAATACAAGCATACAATATCAATTCATATCCACGTCATACTTACCTCATATATTCGTCATGACTACTCTTCCCACTTGATTCCCATAAGACCAGGAATGATCTGAAAATGAGGCTCTTAGGCTTCTTGTCTAACTTACAAGAACTTCTCCCACTTCCAAAGCTTGAATATTCCCAAGTCTTATTGATTAACCAATGAGGAATTGAGAATATGCTTGACAATATAGTGTATGCTTATGCTTGTTTTAAACTGATTATATGCTTTAAAAGTCTGTTGCTTTAGCTGATATGTAATTGTGCTTAAACATATATATAAGTACATATAACAGTGAATAAGGCAACAATAAGCAATCATACAGAAACAACAATTTAATTAGGATTCCACCCACAACTCTTAGGCTACATCTCCATGAGCTCTAGTCAACTCAACTAGGCTCTTTGGGATTATGGTCTAAGTCTTTTTTACAAGCTCTTGGATTAACTCCTACTGTTTTACACAAAAACAGTGTGTTCAGACACCATTTAATCCTTGGCTCTTGAAGCCCTGGCTCTTGGCTCTAGCTCTTGGCTCTGGCTCTTGGCTCTTGGTTCTGGCTCTTGGCTTTAACTCTGGCTCTTTGGCTCTTGGCTCTGGCTCTCTTTCTCTTCAGCTCTGGCTTCTTTCTTCCCTCTACCAGATCACAACCCTCTTGGCTTTTCACTTGGCTTCTAAGTGACTCCCTTGGCTGCTCTTTTGCTTCTGCGCTGCCTCTTTTGCCTTAGCTACCTACTTTGGCTTGGCTTTCAGCAACAAACCCCCAATGATCAGCAACAGCAACCAACAACAACTAACAACCCCTCAGAAGCTATCAACAACCTGTCTCCATCATTATGTGGCTTTTTAAGCCAAATCGGTGCTATTGATTCATCTTCCCTCTCGGGCTCTCTGTCTTCTAGCCATAGTCCATTCAAATCCCTTCTTTGAGCATTATCCATCATCGCTAAACGCCCTCGAGGATGAATGCCACCTATTCTGTAAAGGAATGGGTCATCGGCACTTGAAATCCTTCAGAAATAGTCGTTCTCTATTTACACAGAGAACATTGTAAAAACACAGAAAAATCCACAGAAAACAATGTTCCGGACTTCAAATTTTCATAATCCCGCTTTATATCCCTATCGGGTCTGCCTGTGAGTCACCATCGCATGACGCAAGGGCCTTGTTCCAAGGTTTCCCTTTGTATTTTAAAATTTCATTAAAACGGTGAAAATAACGTAAAAAGTGGCTTTGGCGGATCTAAAATAATATATATTTTCATCCCGAAACCCTTTTGGGTCCAGTTTTCATCGCATCGCACTTCCCCTTTGTATTTCGTTTAATAGAGAAATATGCGAAAATACATAAGAAAATTCCTTTCGATGGATTTCAAAATATATCAAACCCGGTTCATATTTCTGTCGGGTCCATCCATCGCATCACATACATATACATGTGTATGACCGCTCCTTGTAATGCGTCGACGTGATATTGCGATGTGACAAGTCATAATCACAGATCACACAAGCCCAAGGCCTTCCCATATAGCATGGTTTATGTCAACGCCGATTGTGATCTGCTGATATCGGCGATTATGGTATCGCATCGACCTGGTCCCATCGCATGTTATGCCTCTGATTGCCTCCACCTGTCACCGCCAATGCGATATGTTGATCAGATCTAGACTGTTGATCGGCCAGATCTGACGGCTCCTATGCGTTCACTATTAAAGCCTCTGATAGGCCTCATTTCCACCATTTCTTCATATTTTTAAGGGCCGATAGTGTAATCCAAATTGTTTAGAGGTCCTCCTTTTGCACTGGTTTTGACCTTTTCTAGGATTTTGAAGATTTAGAGGGTTTTTTTTTTTGGAACCCATTATTAGTGGATTTTTCTCCTTTTTCCACAGGATAGAGGTAGTTTCATTTTATGATAACTTCTGCATCCTAAGTCAGTTTTTTCCCATCCAAGTTGCAATAGATTCAGAATGAGATGATCTTTGTAATGGGGCTAGTTCCAAGAACTTCCTTGGACTTTCATTTTTCCTCTGTGAGGAACACTTAGACTTAGAAGCCTATCCAAAATCCATTTTAGATCAAGGAACCTCATCATGCCATTCACCTGCATAAGTAATCATTCCTCCACAAGAATGATTCTTGATGATCCTGTCGGATAGTGACATATATACATGGATACATACATACATATACATAAACATTAGCATAAAAAATCATGGTCGTGTTAGACAATGATATGCATACATACAAAGACATACATACAAACATCAAGATAAGATAATAAAGATTTAGTCAGTCAACGACATACATACATACATATATACATATAAACATTAGCATAAAATAATAATGATCCATGATCACCCTTTCATACATGACATGCATACATACATAAATGTATACACATATAGACATCAACATAATCATGACCACAATGTAATTACTAGATATCATAAGGTCAAGGTTAAGAGAACTCCCTTTATGCGTGCAACACATGTGCAACATAAAAAACAATAGCTCCCAACATAGCCAAGGCATCGGATGCCTCATATCCATTTACTTCACCTTTCTTGATTACCTTTCCCATGATTGTCTTGTCATCGTCCATTTACACCAATGGACCCAACCAATCTAATTGACTATCATACTATTTCCTTCAGTTGCCCTTATACATGCACAAATCTTCATTACATGTTGGGTTTCATTAAGCTCTTCCCGAGCTCCATTAACTTTCCTCATCCCCAACCAATTCCCAAGGATCAAAAAAATAAAGGCAAGAATAAGAAGCAAACAAGAATAAAGCTATGGAAAACCAACAATAATACGACACCACAAACAAAGTGGCAAGGCCTTGCACCAAACATAAACAAAACTGCAAATCAAGCTCAACAAATCACAAAATAACAAAATAAAAAGACTAACAACAGACATCATGACTCAATCCCCATGGTTCCCAGTGCTTCCAAAGGAAATATCAACCTAAGCCTTCTTCAAGTTTTCATGGCAGTCTCTTTGCCATGCAATCCCCTGCATCATATTTCCATGAACGCATAACTATCAATGCATAAATAAACATAACAACATACTAGTTACCTTACCTTGTTTTTCCAATCACATTTCCTTGTAACTGAACACGTCCATGCCATCTCTCAAGGGACTCCAACTCCATTGTTGGATCCACCTGTAACTAGAGACCAGCTAATATACCTATCAAGTACATATTTATGAAGATAACACATATCCTCACAATGACAGAAAAAATCAAGGTTAAGAAGACTTCTTGTATGAAAAGAACTCATTCATTTGGAATTAGGGTTTCCAAACACAACCAGAGGAATTATTGTCCAATTCCTTTCTCATGACCTTTTTACCTTGTTGCAATCGAGGCTTGCTATGTACCGACAAATCACCCAACTGTTAGTTATATAAACACATCAATTGTTACCTTGTCACGCTAATACCAATCATGTTTCCTGCAACTGTTTACTCACATCAACCACATGTTCCAAATATCAAGACAATCATATCTATCAATTTGAAATCAACCTTTATGAAGACTAACAATCATGTCATAATTCATGGTCAACTCATAGTCATTAGACATAATACTACAACTGTCACTTATTACACTCACGTACATGTCAACTATCTCAACACATATGTGTTAGTACAATCATCTTAAAATAAGATCATTCATTTAGGAAATCTTACAGACACATACTCATATCATGCAAATAATCAAACATTAAGACAACAGATAGACGTCATAATAGACACCAAACACTCAAACACCAAATAAACAACATAAGCAAATAGTGAAGCACCAAATATACTACATAAGAAACTCATGCCTTGATGTATCTTAGGGGATGCTATCTTGTTTGCACAGTCAAGCTATATTAGCATGATATAACTTCACAACATATCAATTCAACCATAAATAAGGTCATGATATCCATAATAGTCACTAGCTAACATGTTCACATCATAAACTCATAAACATTTGTCAGTTATGCATAGCAATCACATATGCATAGTCAGTTTAGATTAGTATGACATAATGTCACAACTCATACCTGAATTTCATATCCCTAACCATTTTCATAGACCAATCCAAATTAATATGGTACACATAGCATCAAGATACTAACGTAATAACTCTAATCATCAAGTTACTAGCATATAACAACAACAAGTTATATATCATGCTCATCAACAAAATATAACCTAATCATCAAGCTAACTATCATAAAACAACAAGATAAATGCATACAACCACAGGTTACTACCACTCATGACTATCTGACACATGTGCATATGACTACACTAATCAACTAGCATCTATCATGTATGTAACCATAACATCAATATACATGTATATAAACCTAATGTGTATAACCCTAATGCATATAAAAATCCATTAACTAACATACTTGCACACCCAACATACAAACCTCTATGATGGCATGCTTTTGCCTTGAGGTCCAATGCTACAACTTCACTTTGATGATCTGCATCTCCTACTCTATCTCAACCAACACATCAACATCATAACATAACAATGGAATCATGATGACCTAATTGCGTATAGTTACCTCAACCATAACAACCTTCACCATGACAATGCATGCATAAAAACATATAGACACTGACATTCATAACAAATGCATAACCAACATGCACTCATGAAAATCACATCCAACAATAACACCATCAACTTCCACATGGCGACACAACTACCATAATGACCACAACTATGCATACACAACACACACATAATCCATAAACATATGGAACACATATGCAAGCAACATGTATGCATTACAAGCACATTCACCCAAGGAGAGCACAACCACACTATGTTACCAATCTGTAGCAACCCTCCTCCCAAATCTACCCAAGTAAATGACCAATTGGGGTAAACATGAAATGAGAGAGGCCACTATGAATGGATTCAACCTCCTTGGTGACCTTAATGAAATAGAATCAAAGGAAAACATCAACCATAACTTCCACATCAGCAACAACATCCCCAGGAGACATCTTAGCCACTCAGACATCCTACCCTTGGGTCCCACTGATCTTTTAGACCTCTCGACCTCTAGAAACTCTCATGTTATGGGCATGCCAGTGTCCAAGGACCTCTGGACACTTGCAAGCCAGTGTCTAGGGACTTTTTCCAGCAGACCTGTGCGAGCGTCTGTGAAATTCAAGGCACTTTTCTAGCCCAGAATTCCAACCACTACCCATAACTTGTTATAACTTTCAGAATCCATCAAAGATGTGATGAAAAGACTAATAAATAAAAATCAACCTCAGGACTAGGCTTGGCCATCCCCAACTGATATTGACATTCTCTCAAACACTTAGCATCAATGCAACCTATGGGTCTAGGATACAAGATAGAGCATGAATGATTGAAAACTCTTATGAAACATGACAAGAAGGATCACCACCTTCTCCCTTGAACTGTTATGAAATCAATTAGGTCTTGTGTCCATCATTTTAATAATTACAAGTAAATACATGAAATGACCATGACATGAACCAGTCAATTAACCATGCTTATAACCAACATAAAACCATGTAAATAACAAAGACATTACAACCATTGAATCCACATATAAACATGTGAAAAAGAAAGAGAACTTAGCTTTCATTAATCATAGGCAAATATGACCAAGTTCGGGACTTCCACATACCACCCGACCATAGACATGGCTGAACCAAATATTGCTTTTAGTCAGTGACCTTCGTCCCATATTCCAAGCATGAATGTGGGATCTCATGGATAAAACAATCAAAAAACAACCAAGGGAACCCAGAGGTTAGACCACCTCCACCCTCACCAAACCATGATCACACCAAAACTGGTGCTCTGATCGCAAAACCGAACCGAACTTGGAATGCCATCCAGACATCACTATCCTTGATGAATTTTCTGTCTCCTTGTCTCTCAGGCTTTACCGCAATCCAATCCCAGATCACCAGGCCATAAACCGAGACCAGTCTCTCAGGATTTACCACAATCCAAACCCGAATCACTAGGCCCTAAACTGAGACTCGTCCCTTAGTCTTTACTGTGTATCCCAAAAAAACTGATCAAGGGATTCCTAGGCCTTTGGGAATGAACCTTGAGACCACCTCTGCCCCGGATTTCGAAATCCATCGAGAAAATCTAAAGATCAAAACCAAGATAAACATCCCAACACACCATGACATCCAAAAAAGGCAAGGCTAGGCTAAAAACCACTATCAAACCCAGCAGAACCATGCCACTTACAGCAAGAGAACTATACACCAACATGCAAAGCCATGCATGTCAAAACCAGCTAGGAAATCACACATGCAATATGTTACCTGCAATTATTCCTGTTAAAGCTCCTTGATTATGCTTTTACTTTCTTGATCATTTCTTTCCTTCCTTTCCTTTCCTTGTCCTTCCCTTGCTTTCTTTTCCCTTCCTTACTCCAAGACCTAAGTGGAAGCTTGAGCCAAGAGCTTTCCAACTGATCCTCAAAATCCATTTTATCAATGAGGCTTCTATTTTCTTCATTTTCCATTATTTTCCTTCAATGTCCTCCTCACATGAAACATATGACCTTTCATTCTCTTGTTCCTTATTTCTTACCATCTCCTCTCATTTTATATCATGCCCCCTCTATTCTCCTTCCTCCCCCTTTTCTCACCTGAATCCTCTTACATGTTAACCCTATTAACATAACCCACACGATGGCATGCAGACTCATCCTCTGATCAGGAACCCATTCCTTCCAATAACTACCTATGGTAGGGTCATCTCCTCTAACAGGGATTTAGATGATAATTTAAATGCAAGATATGACTTACAAGAAAGTTCTCCTCCTGAAACCTTTGAATTTGTGTCCCATATTAGACAGTCATCCTTTTTTTATTATTCACATTAATGTACATTAGTTTTAAAATTCATAATAATATTTACAAGAGGGTCGACAAAAAGGGGATGTCACAGAACCCACCCTATTAGACACAAACCATTCTCGAGGTTCTATACCTGAACATACACTAGTTACAAGAGATTTATATACACAACTCTTTCGATTCATTTGCAAACATTCATATTTATAGTTGTATTCACATTTTCTTAACCAATGAAAAAAATGTGTATGATACCTTCACCTACTTGATTACTCAATTTCAAGGCATGATTTTCCTCCAATCTAGAATGCATAGAGGTTCTGACTCAAACTCTCCCTTTGGTTCTACCTGTAGGACAAACCAATCAATCATATGATTAAACATCTAATACATATATTTTAAGTAAATAAATATGGAAACAAATTTGAACTTTCACTGTAGGTGGTAAGGCTAGTCTATATATCACTAGTCCTATCCTATCTAAAACCTAAAGTGTCCCACAAAACCATCAGTATATTATACTAAATTATTCCATATGCATCAGTATAATATACACAATTTTGCATCTTTTCTATAACATAATTCCTTCATTTATCAACATTTAATCTAATATGGATATATATAAATACCACTAATCTCCTACTCGATATGGGAGAGAATACTTTTTCTTTTAGTTCAACAAATATATATAAGACAATAAAACCATAATAGGAGATCTCATATAAAATTCATAGATATTAAATACCACAATAAAAGTATTTGGCCATAATAACTTGATGGGAAAACTATGGGAGAGAGCATGTTCCTCCTAACCAATGAACTACCATGAGCAACTCCCCCTAAGCTCAAACTTGTTGCCTCCAATAATAACAACCTCCTTTGTTTTCCTTAGTGGTATTTTATATTTTCTTCCCCAAAAAAAATTCCTAATAGCGCCCTATTTTAGGGTCTCACCCTTTTAATTTACCTATAATTTTCTTTTAATTAGGAAAAAGTCTTTCCTTTTTCCTTTAAAGCATGCCTTTCTCTCCCGATGTGCTTTTCTCATTTTTTTTAGCATTTATATCCAAATAAGTTTATATTTTCACTTAGCATAATATTTCTCTTAAATCGTGTTGTTCTCAAAATGGAAATTTTATCCTTGGATTTTTAGGAGAAAAATTTGGGAAGGTTCATAATGTGGACTTGACCACATAACAACTTTCTAGAATAGAAAGAAGTCTCGATTTACTCGTGTGCTCTTTCCCATACAATTCCCAAATTTTATTACACAATAAGTCAGTTCAAATCTTGGCCTCCATATCCATTAAGTTCAAACAATAATCACAATATTCTAAAAATAGTCATGTATTTAAAAAGTAGAGAACAGGGATCTCGCACAAGCTATAGGTGTTTGTTGAATTATATGCATTATAAGTGGATATCTTTGAGAGGTGTATTCATTTCTTTAAGCAATCTCTCAATAGATTTCAAGCTTAGATACCGTACCTACATTTATGGTTTTGATCATATGTGTTATGCCAATAATTTGGTTGAGAGGTGGTGACCATAGTGGCCTATATTCTAGGGCTCTTACCTAGTCGACTATGTATGGGAAGGTCCCATGGCACCTGAGGCATACATCTATCACCATATCAATGCTCCTTGAGGGTGACACTCAGTCCCATTGAGGTCACTTGCATTGGTTAAGATTGATATAGGGAGGTTCGGTTAACTACTTCTTCAATCCTTCATTATACCAACTTCCTTGTGGAGTTCATAACCTCAAGCATCTTGGATTTTAGGAGGTTCCTTTTTAGTTGGTTCATTAATTGGATATCTTAGATATTTTTCGATGTGTGTTACTTGATCTGAGTCTATCTGGCCATAGGAATGTTAAAAATTAATTATATACTCATTGTGGCTATCCAAACTCTCCATCATTCTCAAAGATTGTTAAACCTTTCTCCTGAAGAGGAGGGTCCACCATGATAGAGAAGTAGGATCACCTGAGCTGGGAGGGGTAACCTTGGTTTTAGTGGGGAAGACCAAGTCATTGCTGAAGTTGTAGGAAAAATCCCTTCACCAAATATCAATGCATGTGTTTGTTGGGTTGTGTTATATTCTTTCCACGTAGTTAACAGGGGGTTTGAAGGGCACCAGTAATCCCACTTTATGGGTTCCGGGGCAGTGCCCTAGAAAATTTTGGTTTTGGACCCTATGTTAGGTTGGGCGGACCCACCTATGGTTTTGTGCATGATTTTCGCACATGTTTTTTGAACGCGATGGTTTTTGGTCCATGGTATTGGACGGGATAGTTTTCAGTTCATGGTATTGGATGCTTTGGTATTTATAAATATGTATTGTAACATTGAAATGAACATAATGAAAAATCAAGCTGGTAGTCCCAGTTTTGGGATCCAGGGGAAAATATCTGTATATATGTGTTTTATGTGTTATGATCTCACATTGTTTATTTTCTGTGTTTTAGAATTCGTATGCAAGTAATTTCTGTACGGGGTTAAAACCTACATTTGGTATCAGAGCTGTTTTGGCTTCAAGGGGACGCCTTTGTTGTTGAGGGGTTTCGCTTGGGCCTGTGGTAGACCCTGTCCAGTGGAAGATCTGTGAGATCGATTCTGGTGGTGAAAGAAGATGGTGAGCAGTGGAAAGATAGAGATCAAGAAATTTAATGGTCAGAGTTTTGAGTTGTGGAAACTCAAGATGAAGGATCTGTTGGTGGATAAAGACCAGTGGATCGCGGTAGATCCAGGTACTAAACCAACGAGAGTGTTTGATGAAGAATGGAAGAAGTTGGATCAGAAGGCAAAGAGCACAATACGATTTTGTGTCTCAGATTCAATATTTCTAAATGTATCAGGGGAAGCTACGATGAAGGCTTTGTGGGACAAGTTAGGGACTTTGTACCAATCTAAGTCCCTGGTGAATAAACTATTCCTGCGGAAAAAACTGTATAACCTGAGGATGAAAGATGGAGACTCGGTGACAGAGCATCTGAATGCATTTAATACTGTGGTAAGTCAGTTCGCATCTGTTGATATTAAAATTTCAGATGAAGATAAGTGCATCAGTT